>CM028226.1:44634984-44833545 GCA_016432845.1 Psidium guajava | reverse complement strand
TGGTTTTTGTTTAAATGATTTTGAAATTTGGAGTCGCCACTAATCGTTCTTGGTAGGTCGATTAGAAACCTAAATAAATTAGCGGGAGAACTAATTTATTCCTGCGAACCAGAGATTATGAGCTCGGGGACTTGGTTACACTAGTTAATTAAAACTAATGCCCTTTCGGTACCTTAATTTCATGGATATCCTAATCCGGCAACTCAGGCTTGGTTTATTCCTAAAGCTCTAGTAGGGTATTCTCTTTTGTGTTTTCACTTTTTAAATAGGATGCATGGATGGTATATATTTTTATTTGTTATATTTTTTTAAGTGTTAAAGATTCCCTAAAGCCGAAAGAGGGAGTGTGTTAACGACTTCTGTGCAGTATTACGACCTACTCATCTTTTGGGTCTGATGATTCAAAATTAAATTATAGGAAGTACATGACAGTGAATAAACACCTCCAATGGGAGGCCTAGCATTGGCTTGGCTCTTCCCTTTGGGATTTAAGGTACAGGTATTTAAGTTTGCAAGTATTTAAACTACTGTAAGTAAAAACCTCCAATGGGAGGCTAAGCATTGGCGTGGCTCTTCCCTTTGGGATTTAAGGTACAGGTATTTAAGTTGCAGGTATTTAACTACTGTAAGTAAAAACCTCCAATGGGAGGGCCTAAGCATTGGCTTGGCTCTTCCCTTTGGGATTAAGGTACAGGTATTTAAGTTGCAGGTATTTAACTACTGTAGTAAAAACCTCCAATGGGAGGCTAAGCATTGGCTTGGCTCTTCCCTTTGGGATTTAAGGTGCAGGTATTTAACTACTGTAAGTAAAAAACCTCCAATGGGAGGCTAAGCATTGGCTTGGCTCTTCCCTTTGGGATTTAAGGTGCAGGTATTTAAGTTGCAGGTATTTAACTACTATAAGTAAAAACCTCCAATGGGAGGCTAAGCATTGGCTTGGCTCTTCCCTTTGGGATTTATGGTGCAGGTATTTAAATTGGCGGATGGACTTTGTCCTCTCCATTCTGGGGTATGAATTCTTTAAAATAAAATACAACGAATTGATTCAACAATTTGAAATTTGTGCGCGCTTGAGGACTCCTCCAAGCCGATTTTGTGCTTCCATAGGGTTTGACCATTGATATAAAGCTGCGGCTTCCTGACATAAAATAGAGTGAAGTGTCAGTATACAAAATATGTGCTAATCTGCACCTAAAACCAGAAGAGTGGAAAGAGTACTTATCTCCCATTTTTTTGGGAGGGATTTCTATAATTGATTTTCGCTCTCTATGTTCCCAATATAGAGAGTTTCTTTTGAATTAAGAGGGACTTTTAGTCACAGATCAGTTGAGAAATCGGTGGACAGCTTAGGAGCTTGTCTGGGCCGATTTTTGCATATCTACGAGATTTTTGCTGTTGACGTAGAGATATCCTTCTCCTGACATAAAATATGGAAAAAAAAAAGAGGAGAAAGTGTATACAATTTGTGCTAATTTGCGAGTAAAACCATAAATAAATGAATAAATAAAAACACTTAGCTTGAATTTGTTTGCTCGTTGACGAGGATGAACTCTTGATTTATATTGATCGATGAAGGAATTTGTGATGATAACCCCTAGCTTTAAACTCCCATCATCTTCAAAATTCTCTCTCTTTTGGTATTTTCTTTCTCTCAAAATTTTCTTCAATCTCCCAAAACTCTCTCAAACATCCAAAATTTTCTCTCCAAAAAATTCTCCCAAACACTTCAAATTTTCTCTCCCAAGAATCCTTTCTCAAGCTCACTTCTTCCTCCTTTTATAACCTACTCATCTATCTCCCATTCTAATTTTTCCACTAACTCTATCTCCCATTCTAATTTCTCCACTAACTCTTCTTCATTTTCATCTTCCATTCTCCATCTCTATCTCACATTCTAATCTCTCCACTAACTCCTCTTCATCTTCATCTTCCCTTCTCCATATTTATCTCCCATTCTAATTTCTCCACTAACTCTTCTTCATCTCCATCTTCCCTTCTCTATTCTTATCTTCCATTCTAATTTCTCTACTAACTCTTCTTCATCTCTATCTTCCCTTCTCTATTCTTATCTTATTTTCTCCATCTATTCTTCTCCAACTTCTCTTCTTCATCTCCTCTTCTCCATCTTCCCTTCTCTATTCTAATTTATCCACTAACTCTTCTTTTTGTTATTTGTAAAATGATCCTTCAAGAGTTAAGTATTTGCACTCTAGTCCTTGAATTTTAAGTATTTACAATTTAGTCCCTGAAAAAATATATTTCTTTAAGTCCAAATCTCCTCACAATTTTTGACACACCAAAATTCACCACATGTCAAATTTAAGCTCATTTCTTGCCGTTGAATATAATGCAGAATTTAATTAGAGCCCTTTTGCAAAATTAAGTCATTCTGGGTATAATTGGGCCAAGATGAAAATTTAAAATATTAGAAGACAATGTCACAACTCATAAAAAGTGAAAATTAAAAATAAGTTGACTCAAATTAAATTTTTTTAGGCCCGATTCAAGATTATACTCGTGAAGGAACACGTGACTCGAATTGGATTTTTCTGAATTTGCGATGGCCAATATGAAAATAGATTTAAAATAAAAATATTAACTATCTTTGTGTATTTTTTTGGCCTCAAATGTTATTTTTCCAAAATTTTCAAGTATTTTTGTATTTTTTTTTTTAAATTAAAATATATATATATATAATATGAAATTTTATTTTTTGTTCAAAAATGGTTGCCTAGGCTTGGCCAAGGCTTCCAAAGTTGATTTTTCAATTTTCTCATTTTTTCTTCATTTTTTGTTTTATGAATTTTCGAAAATAAAAATACCGAAAAATACTGAAAATATGAAAAATCGTTTTTTGGTCAAAATTGGTTCCCTAGGCTTGGCTAAGGTCCCCAAAGTTGATTTTTCAATTTTATGAATTTTTATGAATTTTTTATTACTTTAGCAATAGAAAAAATGATTAAAAATCAGGTGTCAACAGACACTCATTACTACTCAACTTGAAGTGACCAGCAAGTGGAGTACTTACCGGTTTACATGTGCTCATGTTGAATCTTTCAAGCACCTTTTCAATATACTTCTCCTGAGATAGCCAGAGTTTCTTATTCTTCCTATCACGAGTAATTTGCATACCAAGGATTTGTTTAGCCGATCCAAGATCCTTCATCGCAAAAGCTTTACTCAACTCATTTTTCAAGCTCTTGATTTTATTAGCATCATGCCCAACTATCAACATATCATCCACATAGAGTAGGAGGATAATAAAATCATCATCTGAGAATCTTTTTACAAAGACACAAGAGTCAGAGTTGGTCTTACCATATCCATGATCTTCCATGAATGAATCAAACTTCATGTACCACTGTCTTGGCGCTTGCTTGAGACCGTATAAACTCTTTTTCAACATGCATACAAAATGCTCCTTGCCTTTAACTTCAAAACCCTCCGGTTGCTCCATGTATATCTCTTCTTCTAAGTCTCCATGAAGAAAAGCTGTTTTTACATCAAGCTGTTCAATTTCTAAATCCAAACTCGCGGCTAACCCAAGAACAACTCGAATAGAAGGCATTTTTACAACTGGTGAAAAAATCTCTTCAAAGTCGATTCCCTTCTTCTGACGAAAGCCCTTCACAACAAGTCTAGCCTTGTATCGTGGTTGCAAACTGTTTTCTTCCGTCTTCAACTTGTACACCCATTTGTTTGTGAGTGTTCTCTTACCCTTAGGCAACTTCACCAATTCAAATGTGTGATTCTCATGCAAAGATTTGAGCTCATCTCGCATAGCTTCATGCCATTCATTCTTCTTATCACACGATATAGCCTCTTCATAAGTTTCTGGCTCCCCTGCATCGGTGAGTAACACATACTCATGTGGTTGATATTTTTGTGATGGTCTACGCTCTCTTTCTGATCTTCTAATTTGAGGTAGAATCGGTTCTTCTTGCTCAACTGGTTCAACTGGTTGCTCTTACTCAACTGATTCACCTGCTTCCACTGAAGAATCAACATTCTGTGAGGATTCATCATCTTCATGATTTCCATGCGCTTCTCCCCCTTGATTTCCACCCAATATGGTCGGAGAATTTTGGCTAAAACTAACCCTCTGTTGAGCTACATTCTTTGGCTTCTCTGGCTTGTTGATGTCTTCAATGGTTTGATGCTCAAAGAATACCACATCTCGGCTTCTGATGACTTTCTTTGTAGCTGGATCCCACAATCTATAACCAAACTCTTCATGTCCATAACCCAAGAAGATACACTGTTTAGACCTGTCATCAAGCTTGGATCTCTCATCTTTTGGAATATGTATAAATGCCCGGCAGCCGAACACTTTCAAATAATTGTAGGAAACATCTTTCCCACTCCAAACTCTCTGTGGAACATCCCCTTTAAGAGGAACTGATGGAGAAAGATTTATCAAGTCTACAGCCGTTCTCATTGCTTCACCCCAGAATGACTTAGGCAACTTCGCATGAGATAGCATACACCGAATCCGATCATTAATCGTCCGGTTCATTCTCTCTGCCACTCCATTCTGCTGTGATGTTTTCGGAACAGTCTTCTCAAGCTTGATACCATAATCCCTGCAATAATACTCAAACGGGCCTCTATATTCTCCACCGTTGTCGGCTCGAACACATTTCAACTTCTTCCCGGTTTCTCTTTCCACGTTGACATGAAATTGTTTGAAAGCCGCAAGCACCTGGTCTTTAGATTTCAAAGCAAAAGCGCACACTTTTCTAGAGCAATCATCGATAAATGTCACAAAATATAATGCACCGCCAAGTGTTCTAGCATCCATGCAACAAACATCGGTGTGAACTAGATCAAGCACATTAGATTTTGTGTGTGGAGATGAATTCTGAAATGAGAATCGATGTTGCTTACCCATTATGCAATGAGTACACTTTGTCAGATTTTTCTCCTTCAATGGTAGAAAATTCTTTCTAGCAAGAGTCTCAAGTCCTTTCTCGCTAAGATGACCAAGTCTCATGTGCCATAAATCAACTGAGGAATCTTCCACTGCATTTACCTCTTCTTTGATCAACTTTGCTTCCATGGTGTAGAGAGTGCATGTCTTCTTGCCTTTTGCCACTACCATAGAGCCTTTAGTCAATTTCCATTTACCATCATAAAAGAAACTGCCGTAGCCATCATCATCTAAGGCACCTGTAGAGATCAACTGTAGTCGAATATCCGGAACATGTCTCACATTTCTTAGAAGCAAATTGCATCCCACATCAGTCTCCAAGTGAACATCTCCCATGCCAATAACCTTAGAAACACCACTGTTTCCCATCCTAACACAACCGAAATCACCGGTGCGATAAGATGTAAAATAATCACGTCGTGAAGTGACATGAAAAGAAGCTGCAGAATCAACAACCCAGCTAGAGTCTTGACATGTAAGGTTTACATAACCATCATCACAAATGAAGACAATATCACCGTCGGATGCAGCTGCTGTTGTAGCCTGATTTTCTTCTTTCTTTTTATCTCCATTTCTATCATGGGATTTATCTCTCTTTGGTTGCCAACACTCTTTAGCATAATGTCCCATCTTGCCACAGTTGTAACATTTCACATTTCTCCTCGGTCTGGACTTCGATCTTCCTCTTGACTTGCCCCTGTCATTACTTTGAAACTTCCTTAATTGACTTCTGGACCTGTTTTCTATGACAAGTGCCTCCGATCTAGAAGCATAATTCAAGCCTTTTCTTCTTGTTTCTTCATTGAACAAGCTTTCTTTAACCATGCTCATAGAAAGCACACCACCAGGAGCTGAATTATTTAACGCCACAACCAGTGTGTCCCAACTATCAGGAAGAGTACCAAGCAACAAACATGATTGCAATTCATCACCTAAGTCAATCTCAAGATTTGTCAATTGATTTACAACATCTTGAAACTCACTCAAGTGTTCTGACATACTACTTCCCTCCTTATATCTCAAGTTCACAAGTCGCTTGACTAGAAAAGCTTTATTTTGCGAGGTTCTCCTCTCATAGAGATCTTGTAGTTTCTTCCACAAGGCATCCGCTTTGGTTTCTTGCGCAACATGATGAAATACACTATCATCAATCCATTGCCGAATAAACCCAACCGTCTTCCGATTCATTCGCTCCCAGTCTTTGTCTTCCTTGTCTCCTTGAGCTTCGTCACCGTCGATGGGATCAAACAAATCTTTGCAATATAACATGTCTTCCATCCGAGGCTTCCATATAGAATAATTAGAGGCATTCAACTTAAACATGGTGCTACTTGATTGATCCATCTAATACTGAAATATCAACACAAGCTCTGATACCACTCTGTTGGGGAAAATCGGGCAGCACTTCGCCTCTAACTAGACCAATCCAGGATCAAAAATATTCCCCTAATTTCACAGATTTAATCCAGCAACAACCAGCATTATATCCAGACAAATATTCTAATGCGGAATGATAAAACAACACACCAAGATTTACGTGGAAAACCCAAAACGGGAAAAACCACGGACCACCCAAAATCTTCCACTAATCACCAAGAAATAGCAGGTATACAAAGGGTCTTCGCTCTAGTCACACACTAGAGGCTATACATCAACAATACAATAATACTTCATCACCACAAAGGTGAAATACTACACAAAGGGGTAAGAAACCCTAACCGCAATTGGAGAATCAGAAGAGAGTCTCAACGAACGAGAACCATCACCACGTAGGTCTCGGCCTCACGAACAACATATCCAAATTTGAGAAAATTCCGTCAACGTTTGGCCCTCAAATCTGGACTGCAAATACTCTCCTCTCTCATTTTTCTCTCTCGCAGAAGCTCTCTGTAAACTCTCTCGCACTCTCTTCTTCTCTTACTCTTCTGAAGCACTCACGCACACATACACACAATATTTTATTTTATTTTTTCTCCCCCATCATTTTGTCTCCTCTTTTTCTTTTCTTTTTCTAAAACAAATAAAAAAGAAAAGTTGGTGGGTCCCCCCACATGAGGGAGACCCAACCAACACATCCTCCCTCTTTCAGCGGTCGGAGAGGTCTGGTCGTACGTGCAGGAGATCAAGTTACTCTTTGGCTACACCTAGCGTCGGGCTAACAATGATATGTACACATTGCCTATGCGAATTCCAAGGATAAAAAAATATCATATCATGCACAAACTCATCAAACGGATGAGTCAAAATTGAGTCGAGTCATAAATAGTCCGACACAAGTAAACTCATTTGATCAGCTTATGACATGTTTGTCGCAATGTACATTTAATGGCACATATCCGACCTTACTTATACCCGACAAATGTTTGGCCCGACTCATATCCCTAGAATCTTTCATATTTAATTTAATCTAAAAAAACATATACCTAAATTGAGGTGAGAGTGCAGAGTGAGCGAACGAGAGACTAAGTGAAGACGAGAGATAATAAAGCAAGTGTCATAGAAGTTGGTTGGATTTAAGTACGTTATAAACTCATTTGTAACTCTTTTGCGACCTATTTAGCATTCATATTCTGTTTAAATCTATTTATTGAATATAACTAATCCATATTGTCTCAACCTAAAAATTGATTTTTTTTAATTTTAAGTTAATGGATTACCAAATTAATTAATTAGATTAATTAACTTAGCTCAAACTCTCCCAAGTCCTATCATGATTTAAATGATTATCCTCAAAATATTTTTTAATTTTTTTGGAACTGCCCCAATCATTTTTTAGTAGGTCAATTAAAAATCTAAGTAAATTAGTAGGAGAACTAAATTACTTCTACGAGCCAAGATTTTAAGTTCGAGACTTGGTTACATTGACTTTTCAATTAATACCCTTTCGGTACCAATTTTATAAAAATGTTTGAATTGGCAATTTTGATGAATTCCAATTTGAAGTTCAAATGTGCATTTTTTATGGTTTTTTTATGAATGAAATTTGAAATTTAAGTTGCAAAAATTAAAAGATAATTATCGCTATTTCTTTCGAATTAAGATTTGATCTAAAGCTTAATATATCAACTCTAAAATTCAAAATACCCGCTATGTAAATAATTTTATCGAAAGCCTGATAAATTGACTTATTTTCATGTATGCAGTTGGAGATTAGGAAATTTTCCTAATCGATCACATCTTAAAATATTTTTGGAATTTTGTGAGTATCTTCAAAGAATTTTAATAATCAAAATATCATCACAAAGATTCCAAAATATTCACAATGAATCATAATCCTTCCAAGTTTAGACACGAGATATATTGCAAGATACATTCCGGATTTTTTTATTTCCAAAATTAATCGTGCAATCTTCCAATTCAAGATTAAATGTTCTAAACCTGCAATGCAATTTTCAAGATATGCAAAATTCAATCAACCATTGATGCAAAATAAGCAAGCGAATATCCCAAGTTTCAAATTAGGAAATACTTGAAACCGCTTTCCGATTTTGATTCGCACCGGAACTTGACAATCAAAGCCTTGCACTTTGGACCGAACGACCCAGGAAACCCCTCGGATGGAGGCTCGCACGTATGGGCGATACTCATTGGTTCTTCGACTGATTAGGGGGGCTGTCCACCTAAGAAAACAGAAAGAAACGGAGCAAAATAGCAGTGAAAACACACCGAATTCAGCAGCAAAAGCAGTTCCGAACAGCAGAGGTTTGTAGCACCGAACAGCAGATAAACGAGCGCCGAACGACAAGTGTTTTTGTGCTAAAAAAAGTACGGTGATCAACCTCGAACTTATCAGAAATATGCTAACGCCCAAAAAAATATGGAGTTTTTTTTGGACCTCGAACAGCCCTGAAACAGCAAATATCGGCACTAGACAGCAGGCCTGCGTTTGGGCAGAAGCGGCTACGGGCGTGGACGTCCAGTGATGGACTTATTGTTGCCGAACTCACCTTTGGCCGTCGCTCTATATCTCGCCGTGCGGTGCAATTTTTGGCCGTGGCCTCCCCCGACTACACGTTCTCAAACTTGGTCAAAAAGATAAAAGGACAAAACTCACCTCTTGGACAATTGTGGTAGACTATTGAGCAAAAAAAATAAAGCCATTGAGATCACTGATTCGTGAAAAATCATCATCACGAAATACAATGGGGGAAAAAGAACTTGGCTTAAAGAATTCTCCATGTGCTCATGGAAGAACCTACAAACTTTATTAGTCAAGATTATAGAGCTGGACCAAAAGTACTTGTGAATGAATCCCCTCAAAAAATAAAAATAAAAATAAAAAAGATGAAACTGAGACGTCCCGTCAAGTACTCTCCCTTTGTGAACTAAGCTCCCCCCTTCTTGTCTTCAAGCACCACAATTTCTGCTGATTTTTCTCTATCAAATCCAAACAAAAACTCCTAAAAAGACTGACCATTGCCTTGGACTCTCTCTCTTTTCCTGCTGGAAATTCACTTAGAGACACGTACTTTGAATGTTTGTTCCCTTTGGATTTGTGTTTGCATCGGTCAACCATGTGGACCTACTCCCTTCTCTTCCATGAAGCGTTCGTACGTCGAACTTTCTTTTGTGCTTCCTACCTGAGTTGCACTCCGAAACTTGCATAAGAAAAAAAAAACTTTTTTATTTTCTTCTTCTTGGGCTCTTTATTCGCTTGTACTGTGAGAACCCCTTCTCTCTCTGTGCATGTTCTCCTTTTTTTTTTTGTAATTCTGCCGAGAGAGAAGAAAGAATGATTCTTTTCATAGCTCTCCTTATGTGGCCGTGTTCTGTGTGGCCCCCCTGTGAACTTCCATGACATTTGTATATAGAGGCACGAGATTAGGGTTTCTTACCCTTGAATTTGATCATGGGTTTAATTGAGGCCTTGTTGATATAATGGGTCAAATTAAATTACTTAGCACTCAAAAATAAACCCTTCCCGCTGATGAATTTCAGCCACAACATCTCCATCGTGGACTCGGCTAGATTTTACTATTTTGTGGGCTTAGTCCAATTAATGAAGCTCGTAACCTTGAATTAAGTCCATCCACTTCCTGTCCGAATCAAATCTAAAATGCTCGTGAATGCTAAAAATTAATATGAAAAAAAATGATTTAATTATTTTTTGGTATGGACTAAAATTAAGCCCTGATTTTTATGCATTATAACTGAAAAAGAAAATCAAAATTTACGTGTCAACACATATAACAACTCGAGTCATTATATATGGGTAAAGAAATAGATTTATGACTCGTTTTTACTTGTCAAATCGTGCATGTAGTTGTCTCGTGCATAAATGATACGCTAGTTTACTAACATAAGATATCCAAACTTTGCTCGATTAATCTCCAAGTGATGATGCGCGTAAACACTCCGCCGCTTGCATCGATTAAGGGCCTGCATGGTAACCATTCTGTTCCGAAAAATTGATTTTGATTAAAATGACTTTTTCTGATTTTGTTACTGAATGAGTTTAAAGAACCGGAAACGCGTTTGATAACTGCACAAAATTTCTATTTTGAAAAACTGTTGTTCTTCCTAATTTTTTTTCATTTAAGTCAAATAATTATGTAATTCCTTTGTAAAATTTTATTCTAAATTGAAGACTAATTTTCAATGCACGCTTCGTGTCATAATAAATGAAACACAAATTTTAATACATGACATTTGGAGTTCGATTAAAGCATGGGACACGTTCCCATATTAAGGGCTCATTTTTTTCTTTAAATATTGCGCTGTCCAAATACATATAAATATAGCAGTCGAACAATCAAATTATCATTGAAAAAAATCAAATTATCTTCCTTGATACGAAATATAAGTCCTTCACTATCTTTTGCAACTTCTATCCTAAATCCAAGTGGGTGTTTGGCTCTAACTCCACGTGTAGATAGTCATATTTTGTGACGCACAGCTATGAGTATATATGTTACCATCCACATATTGGATGCCCTCATCTTCTGCGATATTTTTTTTGTAGAAGAGTGAATCTATGACATCTAGGAAATTTATGTCTAAAGTTATAAAAATGAGGTCAAACTAGTCTCATCTAAGCTTCTTCTATTTTTAGGAATTTCCTAAAATTTTTGTGATTTTTTAAAAAAAATTCAATTTTTTCGAAATTTTTTATTTTTATTTTTATTAGGTTGAGAGAAAAGTGACGAGAGAACTGAAAGAAAAAAGTGAAGGATGTGAGATTTCATTATGTTTTGTAATTCTCAAAAGTGATTATAATTTCGGAACCAACTTTTTTTTTTGTTCTGGATTTTGCTTCAAAAGTGATTCTGATTCTTTGCGTTACCAAACATAATTCTCATTCTTTACTATTCCAGAGAACAAATCGGAGAATCAGAATGGTTACCATGCAGAAAGTCTCTACGTAGCACACGTGATGTATCGGTTGCAGAATGAAGTCGTATGACTCGATGCAAAATAGAAAATGTCGAACTCATAGAAGTTTGGTGAATTTGAAGCGTTTATAAATGTTTCTTCTCCAGAAAACTCGTTGTTTTCTCTCCGATAACAACAGTTCACTGTCTTTCTTTCTAAATTCTAAAATAATTTGAGTGAAAACCATTGCATTGGGTTTTATTTTGGCCACTAACGATTAGTAGTTTTCAAACCACTCAACAGGGTTCTCTGTTCAATTGGGCCTCAGTGAGGACACATTCTTCAGCCCATGTCGTGACGGGATTCACCTCGTCTTTCGAGGCCTTTTAGGTCAATGGGGGGTGTATTACCGGACAGTGACCACGAACGAGCCCAAATTCCTAAGTCTTCGTCGATCCACTCCCCGATGAATCGGAACGTATTTAGTCCGACCCAACCAAAGCCAGAGCAACCCCACGATTTTCGGGTATCTTTTTATCTGGAGAGGCCAAGTCTGAGCCGGCAACATATATCGTCGTCAATAAGTTTTTGGTCAATTAAGATATTAACTACTCTACGTCGCATTTATTTTTCGATATGGGATTTCCCTACCACAGCTCACACTTGCGCCTTAACAATGTCAAAATACACTTATCGTTGCAATACCAATCAAAATCGATCATATTCCCGTAATAGTTGACATGAAATAGCAAAGTTATTAGAGATACACGTGGTCGTATCTCAGATGCTTAGAGTGAAAGACACATCGTCGATGGTCGGCATTTGATCACTGGCATCATATGTTTGGGTTACATCAGAGCGGGTTGGGGTCCTCCTTTGTCTCTGAAATCACCATCACTTGGCATTTGAAAGAGACAGCTCTAAACAACTATTGGCCCCGACAAAACTTGTTCCTATCCATCAAATTAGATTTATTCCCGAGGGGCCAATGGCACTGGCAGGCGATAAGTAGATGTGGCTAAATGGGGGTCTAAGACCTATGTTTTAGTTTATATTTATCAATGTGAGTCATGTGAGTTGCGTTTGGCTTTAAAAATAAACTTAAATGGATTAATCGATCTTAAATGGATTTTAAGTAGTTCGTTCATAAATAAGTTAACTAACTACGTGATGAATAAAAAAAAATTATTTTTGAACTTTCTAATGTTTTAGAATTATTTTTTTTCTTTTTCTTCTTTTCTCTACAAAATCCGACCGATCATCGTCGCCGGCCACCGGATGTCGCTGCCCCTGCTGAAAGTTGGTCTCCAAGCTTCTCCTCCACTGGATGTTGGACATCAATGGCTGTCAACCGATGGAGCAAGACGGAAATCCAGCAATTTCCTGGGAAAAAATAACTATAAAAATAAAAATTAATAACATACTGGTTTTTCTTTATATTAGATTAAGTATAAACAAAAATTTACCAATATGGGTAGAGTCGAGTATAGGCCGCTAGATTTGTATTGCATGAAAACAGATCAATACGGATCAGACCATTGCGACCTGTCCCAAACCTTGACCCTACCCACTCATCTGACCGGTCCAGCAATAAGTAGAGTTTTTTCTTGTCACTTCTTTACAAAGGCCTAAGACGTTGCTATGAAATGCTCGACACAAATCACGACTAATTAATCCGCTCGTAGGTCCACAAGTCAGTTGTTTCGGTCCTACGTGCATTATGAAGTGAAGAATTCTCGTCGCATGAGGTAGCAAATGGTTGAGGCACAAACTAACCAAGAAATTCCCTCATGACACGGATTGTTAGTAACAAAGCAATCCCTTTATTATTAAACAACCATCTATCTGTTATTCATCGTACTCTCAATAAACATTGGATTGCCAATATCTTACCTTAACCGTCGATAGCAAAATACGATCTACCAGTAAGAATACATATTGAGGACTAGTGAAAGGGGGTGTGATGATGATGCTACCAAGAGATATTATCATTTGAAATCGAAACGTCCAAAAACTCAAAGACTTCCTTAGAGACAACCACAAGGCAATTTGCGTAGTGACTACAATCCACATTGATTGCGAAAGATCGAACAAAACGTAAGCCCGTTTCAGGATCAATCAAATTGGATCGAGCATTTTTTTTTTAAAAAAACTAATCCCGTTGAATTATTTCTAAAATTAGAAAGATTCTGAGGGCAGTTTAGTGGGGATTCTGCTGTTCAATAGCATTGAGAGAGATATTTCCATCTCCTTTTGGGACGAAGACAGTTAAGTTTGACTAGGAGATACTCCGATTCTTTCAACTTTTGCTAATCACGTGGCCATCACCATCATAGACTTTTCTAAAATGATTCTCGACCACATGATTCTGCATCATTGCATAAAAATAGAGATTAATAGATCGTGTCGTGTTTGGACGCACATGTAAATATAGACACGTATATCGTGTAATGTGGGCCCACGAGATTGATTTTCCACCATTGGATGTGTGGACCGCGGACGGCCTTGATCTTGATGATTAAAGCACGATGAGCGTTGCTTCATCCTAATGGGGTTTAAGAGTATCGTGAATATATGATAAAATAATGGGAAAATGCGAATCTCTTAATTTCCTGAAATTGTTTGATTCGTTTTCACTTTTATTTTTATTCACTCAAAAAAGAATAAAGTCTATCCATTTTTGGGAAAAATTAGGATGTTGGATGCACCAATTCGTCATTCGAAAGGGTTGTCAAAATTGCCCAATTTTTGCATGCCAAAGAAAACTCTTCTCGCGAAATCTGAATCCGTCATTTTGGAAATTGGTGTCCGTTAGAAAGAATCATGCTATGGTTACGACAGTTAATAAGGTGATTTGCACATTACAAGGAAGATTTCATCATACACATATCTAAAAATAGAAAAATGACACAAATTGTGCATAAACTTTGACCCAAAATATAATATTATTTTTAAAATTTTAATTTGACCAATATAGTTCATAGACTTTAGTTTAATATGCAATATGCTCCATAAACTTTTAATTTATTCAATATGATTTTTGAACTTTTGAAACATGTTTTATTTAATCCTTAAACTATAAAAATATGTTTATATCGTCCCTGAACTTGAATAATGAAAGGACTAAGATGAAGATGTTCTTAAAGTTCATGAATCATACTGATCAAATTAAAAATTCAAGGACCATATTACACATTAGATTAAAGTTTCGTGGATTATATCGATCAAATTAAAAATTCAGACTCGTATTACACATTCAATCAAAGTTCATGAGCCATTTGTGTCGTTATCGCTTTAAAAATCTACGGCCGTTACGAGAAAGTTGTAGCAAGACTTAGGAAGTAAAAAATGAAAAAAGAAAATTGTTACGAAGTATTTTATGAAATCACACCGCATGTCACTCGTCGATTATGTCGTTTTTTTCGAGTTATAATGATAGATATACGACGGATACAAGGAAAGCTATTAACATATCTTGTAAAACATATTGGGGGTTTTTAACTATTAACTGTTGAAACATCACTTTTAAAAAATAATAAGAAGAAGAATGCACTCTAAAATGGCGAAATATTTCGAATAATAATAATAATAATAATAATAATAATGAAGATGTCGGCAATGGGGGCTGTCTGAAAACGACAAAAGAGAGAGAAAAGCCACGACCCCCGGGGGTGGAGGAGAGGAGCCAAAATGGAAAGTCCAGATTTCCCAGTTAAAAATTCCATTATCCGATTAGACAAAACAAATTAAATTCTTTATAATAAAAGAAATTTTTTAAAAAAAATTGAAATTGACTTTTTACACGATCCTCCCCCCTTCGTTCTCCGACATTATCGTTGCCTGGTGTCATCATCGTTCGCAACAGTTGCAGTAACTGAAGAAGAAGCGCTCTCTCTCTCTCTCTCTCTCTCTCTCTCTCTCTGGGGCCGTTAAAGTTCTCATGAATGCTTTTGACGAATCAGAGCCCTCGTTCTTATCCCCACCCACCACAAATGGAGAACGTTACCGACACTCACACTTCACACGTTCGCCTCCCGCATCACGCGCCTGCGACACGCAAACTCTCTCTCCCCACCCTTCGGCCGCGAGATTAAATGGCCTCCTTTACTGCGCTCCTTCCGGATAGGAAATGAAATGGACGATGTTATTTGGCGTGATCCCGCACCATCTTGACCCGTCGACCGACCCATGAGTTTCCTCTGCGGATCACCACCTTCCTGTTGCGCGACGATCTCGGGGGAAGAATTGTGAGAGAATTGGGAGAGGCTCCTTCGGTATTTTTCCTCCCTCTGATGTTTCTGGGTGATTGTTGAAGGCACGGAGAGAGTGGGTGTGAGTGTGTGTGGGAGTTTGAGGTTTCCAGGTGGCTGTTTGTGAGGATGGGGATCGTGAGCACGATTCTTGGTTTTTGTGGGTTCGGAGTGGGAACTTCCGTCGGGCTCGTGGTCGGCTACTACATGTTCATCTACTTTCAATCTTCCGATGTCAAGGTCTGTGTTTTCCGTTTCCGTCCTTTCTACCTTGTCATTGAGTTTTCCCTTTTGGCTGCTTGCTTCTCTAGAATTGCTGCTTGTAATAGCTGAGTTTGTTCGTTTGCTGGTGTTTTTTTCAAATTGTTGACACATAAAAAAAATGGTTAAAAAGATTTGACCTTTTTCTGGTCATCGAGAGAGTCCTGCTTTCTGGATTCTTCTTTTTTGTTAATGGGATAGGATCACTCTGTCTGCAGATGTCGAATTGGATAGTATTGGGCTGCAGTCACTCTTAGTTTTAGCTCAGATCAGGTGTAAGTTAGTATCAAAGCTAGTTAAATCTTCGTTTAGCATGCATTTGCTTTTGGCCTACCATGAAAATTTGTGAAAAATAATTGAATACTAGCAGAAACTGTCATCACTGGTCTAAAAAAAAATAATGGGGAACGTCTCATCTGTATGACACTAACCATAGTCTTATTCTCTCTGATTAATTGATCTCTTCAGGACCCCATGGTGCGTCCTTTAGTCGAGCAAGATACGAAATCCTTGCAGCGTCTGCTCCCAGAGATACCTTTGTGGGTGAAAAATCCGGACTATGACCGTGTATGTTCTTTTCAATGCATCCTCACGCTTCAAGTTCATTGTTATTGCTCCCTGCTGCTATTACGGCCATGATTACGGTTTCAAATGCTGTTATTCAGCCTTTCGGGAGCTCTTAGATGATAGCTTTCTTGTGATCTGTAATGTAACAGGTTGACTGGCTCAACAAATTTCTCCTCGCCATGTGGCCTTATCTAGATAAGGTATTCTCACTTGACAAAGTTACTTTTACTGTTTTAACTAGTAATTCTTCATCGTGGTTATACTGCTTTAGATTGTTATTCTACTTCTGAGTAAGCATGTGTGTTGTTCATAGGCCATATGCAAGACTGTGAAGACCATAGCTAAGCCTATTATTGCCGAGCAAATACCGAAATATAAGATTGATTCTGTGGAGTTTGAGGAGTTTACATTGGGTTCTTTGCCACCAACTTTCCACGGTTAGCTCTCTCTCTCTCTCTCTCTCTCTGGTTATCGGCCAGTGTGAATTTGTGCACTTCTTGCTTCATGTTTTTAATGCTTGAAATGTTGTTCATAGGCAGCAACATCATCTGAAAGACTGATTGGTCCGTCGGTGGTTGTTTCTTGGCTTTCATTGGCAAAAGAAATAAACTGAAGTCGGAATAAATGTACTGTTCATACTTGCTTGGTTGCTCATTTGTTAATGTGGAATCATATTGTGTTTGACTAGTGAATGGCTTTGTTATGTTAAGACCCGCGTGCTCTGGACTTGATTGGAAGAGAAAGGAATATGGATACTAGATTCCTGGTGGATAAGTAGCTCTAGAATGGTTGACTCAATCCTGGTACATTCAGTCCTTGAGGATGATAGAGTTTTCAATCATCTTTAATTTGTTCTCCTAAGAGAAACGATTCTAGTAATTACCTTTAATTCATGGACTTGGATTGTGCATTGCTTGGATAATATTGAGTAAGTGATTGGAACTAAAGCTCATGATGGCCCAGTGATAGAATGTTTGGGAGAAGCTGTTTCGCTCAATCCAGTTTCATGTTGACAGCTTCTTTATTGACTTAGCACTAAAAATTACTTTTAGTGTATTATGTGAAAAGTTGTTGCTTTCCCTACACTGTGAAGTATGGGCCGAATGATAACATTTTCCTGTTTATCTGTCAGTCATCTTCTCAAATGACGCGTCTTTATCTTGCTCTGTGTTCACCAGGAATGAAAGTCTATCTTACTGATGAGAAGGAGTTAATAATGGAGCTGTCGATGAAGTGGGCAGGGAATCCTAACATCATTGTTGCTGCTAAGGCATTCGGGTTGAGGGCAACTGTTCAGGTAACGATGAATAGCTAGTTTGCTCCGTCCTCATCCCTCACCCTTCTTCTGTCTCTTTTTCCATCTCTCCCTCTCTTAATTCTTATGCATGTTAGGTGGTTGATTTGCAAGTGTTTGCTTCTCCGCGCATCACTCTGAAGCCTCTGGTTCCAACCTTTCCTTGTTTTGCCAAGATATTCGTGTCTTTAATGGAGAAGGTGCGTTGCACAATTTCAAGTGTGGACTTCTTTATGTTTACAGGAGCTGCATTTACAAGGCTTTTTCTATAATAGGATAACCACAACCCTTTATGCTGTCTAGTTATTCTGTGTTTCTTTGTGCAGCCACATGTAGATTTTGGCCTTAAGCTTCTCGGAGCAGATGCTATGTCCATTCCAGGCCTCTATAGGTTTGTCCAGGTAATGCTCTTACCTTTTTCATAAGGTTGATTTGAACAGATTTCCCATTCTCCAACTTCACCAATTGTGGGCAATAACCATGTAAACTGCTGATGTAAAATAGGTTTGGAAAATACTACCAGCTATTACTTTGTAATAAGACTTCTTAGTATTATATTCATGCTGGTGTTCAGGAACTTATCAAGGATCAAGTTGCAAATATGTACCTCTGGCCTAAGTACCTAGAAGTACCTATTATGGATCCTTCTAAGTAAGTTTTCCTCTTTACAAACTGTTCCTTCGTGCAACTATGCTGCCATGAGTTAATGAATATCACGGTTCTAATTCTATCACTGGTCCAACGGCATGAATTTTTGCTGACTCTTCCAGAGCTGCAAAGAAACCGGTTGGGATTCTTAATGTAAAGGTCCTGAGGGGAATGAAGCTTAAAAAGAAGGACCTTCTGGGGAAGTCAGACCCTTATGTGAAGCTAAGGCTTACTGAAGACAAGTTATCCATAAAGAAGACAACAGTGAAACATAGCAATCTAAATCCTGAATGGAATGAGGAGTTCAGTTTGGTGGTCAAGGACCCAGAATCTCAAGCCTTAGAACTCATTGTGTATGACTGGGAACAGGTAATTTCTCCTCATTGGTACTTTAGTTATCTAGTTGGTTCAAATTTTCCTACACAACTTAACCTGTTAGTCTATTGCCTTTTTTTTTCCTTGGCTCCCCGC
Source organism: Psidium guajava (assembly GCA_016432845.1). Classification (NCBI taxonomy): domain Eukaryota; kingdom Viridiplantae; phylum Streptophyta; class Magnoliopsida; order Myrtales; family Myrtaceae; genus Psidium; species Psidium guajava. The sequence continues at coordinate 44,814,812 of CM028226.1, read as the reverse complement.
TGGACTTTGCTTTATTTTCCTTTTGGCTGAGTCGAGTACTTCCCGAGATTATGTCAGAAATATCACGCAGTTAAATATCTGACGGTCATTTTCTAGAAAGGCCACTGGTTGAAATGTGTATTGCATATGCTGAATGGGATCTTTAAGCTGCCTCTATCGTTTGCATAGGTTGGTAAACATGAGAAGATGGGAATGAATGTTATTCCACTTAAGGAGCTTACACCTGAGGAACCCAAAGTTTTGACTCTTAATCTGTTGAAGAACATGGATCCCAATGATGTCCAGAACGAGAAGTCACGTGGGGATCTTGTTGTTGAAGCGGTGTACAAGCCTTTCAAGGAGGATGAGATACCCAATGAACTTGAAGATCCAAATGCCGTAGACAAGGCTCCTGAAGGAACACCTGCTGGAGGCGGTTTGCTTGTAGTCATCATACACGAGGCTCAAGATGTCGAAGGAAAGCATCACACAAATCCTTTTGTCCGCTTACTTTTCAGGGGGGAGGAAAGAAAGACTAAGGTATGAAACAGTAATGAGGCATGAGACTGTTCCATCTCAGAGTGGAGGACAGTAACGATTCGCGCTGCATTATGTTTGTGTCAATTCAGTCATTTAGATTTTATCACAACATTAAAACAGCACAACACTTTTCTGTTTGAAAGTGGATAGAGATTGGTCGTATTGTCGGTTTCACTTTGATGTCCTTAATCTCATGCTGACAGAGCTGCTCAGTTGTTTTTCGCTCAAAATAGAAGAGCTGTCGGTATAGGAACATTCTACCGCTTGATCAGGCCCATACCTGCGAGCTTTCCTGCTTTACTGGCTAGCTCCAGTAAATGTTTACTCTTATTGATCTTCGGAACTCAAGATTCCAGAAACGTTTCAGGATCAACTTGGTTCTAGCACTTGATTATTGCTGTTTGCATTTTCTGTAGCATGTAAAGAAGAACAGAGATCCAAGATGGGAAGAAGAGTTCCAGTTTATGCTTGAGGAACCACCTGCCAATGACAGACTCCATGTGGAAGTCATTAGTACCTCCTCGAGGATGGGCTTGTTGCATCCAAAGGTATAATCCTACTTTTGCCGTTGGCTCGTCTTGGAAATAGTGGGCTTTGGCATTTTGGATCCCCATCAGTTTTCGCCAATTAAACTTTGTTGGTTTTCCTCTCTCCGATCTGCAGATTGCTTTCTCTTTTCAATTCTGAGGTTCAATTATGGTCATTTTACATGTTAAAATCGGGGATATTTTCTTGTTTCTCCCAATTAGGCCATGGATTCCGCGCAACGTATCATGGAGAACTTATCCAGACCAATTTCTGACGCTTTGTTTTATTTTGCTTAATTAATCAGGAGACGCTTGGCTATGCGGATATCTACTTATCTGATGTTGTCAGTAACAAGAGGATCAATGGGAAGTACAATCTTATCGACTCAAAGAATGGGCAAATCCAAATTGAGTTGCAGTGGAGAACTGCAACTTAGGCCATTGCTTGGGTTGGTAGTGTTTGGAGGTGTGCCTCCTAGGCATTTTCACTCTCTTTAATCAATCTGTGTGAATGAACATTTGTATAAATCTGTCTGTCTGAAGATTTTTACCGTCAATTTTATTGCTGTTCACGATGATAAGCTTGAGCTAGATAAAACGCTCGTGATCAGCTTCCTTTGGTTCTACCTTTCTCTCTGGTCATGTACCTCCCTTCCCAGTCTGCCCTGCCCGGTCACCCGTCATTTATTGTGACAATAGAACTTACATTCTAAGAAGAAAATGGTACTTCGCTTCAGGTTGGCTATTATGTTATTTTGGGTTCGCCTATTTACTCTGATGAAGTTTCGCTTTCCGATTTGCTTAATAAAGCAATAGGTGTTATTACTCGAGCCATAGATACTCTTTCGGTACTCGGTAGTCCATTGGTTGATGGATCTTTAAACACTACGGTCAAAAACTTCTCTTCGATCAGTGATTCACCGGCCACTAGGTCCAGGTATCTAACCTTATTCTTAATCCCGCTGGCTCGGTTGATTGTCAGTCATGTGTGCTCATCTTGCATGCAAATTTTGGGGGGTTAATGCATCGGCATCATGTAGGATTTCCTTCAACAAGAAAGGATTATCGCTGCGAGTGATCATCACGTACAAGTTGCTCAATCCCTTGCTCTTTGTTTTCAACCCCGAGCCTACGTTTGCTTAGTTAGGTTACTTGAGCTGCGCGAAAGATTGCTTTTCGAAAATTATTCTATAATGGCAGGGTTTAATTGAAATGAAATCAATAAAAGGATGTCGATTCAAATTTTGGATTTTTGAATTTTTGAGACCTAAGGAATTGCATGAAAAAGATAAGAAGGAATGGTCAGATGTAAATAAAGCTAAGGCAATTGTATTGCTATTACTAATACCATGGTTATACCACTAATGCAATCTATCTGGCCCATAGGCGATAGAGCTAGACTTCACATTCGATTGGGAGGAAGTGGTCTCGACCTATGCTTATTCGTCCAATATCTAGTTCATACTTCTTCGTTAAATCATTATTTGCAGTAATACAAGCAAATAAAGAAAGTCTCTTCTTTTATTATCTTTAAATTACTTAAAGCTGATATTATCTGGGTCAGCAATCATTGGGCGGGCCCCTTGGCTGCGGTACGAACTACGACCCGTGGCACTTAGATTTTTCATTTTTCAGCTCAGGGACATCTGCACGATATGCTAATTTTGGCCCCCACAGCTTCTGTGAAATTTCAGTCTGAGATCCATTTTCTTGAATTGTTTGTATTTTGAGTTGCATCTGATCATGTTAAGGCCATGGCATTGAATTATGGTATGAGGCCTCACTTGACGTCTTGAAGCCCATGCTGGTGGAATGGCTTCATTGGAGACTTCTGTCCTTGTTGGAATTGCTAGTACTCTTTTGCCATCCTTTAGTGCAATCTTACTTCTCAAGCCATATCTGCGTGTGTGTGAGATAAGGAACTAACAGGGAATAACTTTAAAATGTCTTTCTTTATCCATTGGAATCACTTTTGAAAAGTCAACGAGAATTTTTTTGGCTTTTCTAAAAACTCAAAAAATATGAAGAGTAATTTATTTTCTATCATGTTTCTGACATATCCAATTTGGGCTGCGTATGATAACGATTATGATCCCAAAAACTGATTCTGATTAAAATGACTTTTTTTTATTTTGTTCCTGGATGAGTTTTGGAGAACCAGAAACGCATTTGATAACTGCACAAAATTTATATTTCAAAAAACTGTTTCTCTTTCTACTTTTTTTTAAGTCAAATAACTATGTAGTTACTTTGTAACATTTCATCCTAAGTGAAGGCCAATTTCTAATGCACACAAAAATAATTTAAAATATATTTATTTTTTTAGCATGTCATAAATAAAACACAAATTTTAATACATGATGTTTGAAGTTCGATTGAAGCATGAGACACGTTTCCATATTAAGGACTCATTTTTTCTTTAAATGTTGCGTTGTCCAAATACATACAAACATAACAACCAAATAACAAATTATCTACTGAAAAAAAAGATCAAATTGTCCTCTTTCATATGAAGTACGAGTCCTTCACTATCATTTTGCAACTTCTGTCCTAAATCCAAGTGGGTGTTTGGCTCCAACTCCACGTGTAGATGGCCACATTTTGTGATACACGGCTACGATTATATATGTTACCATCCGCATGTTTGATGCCCTCATCTTTTGCAACATTTTTTGTAGAAGAGTGAAATTTATGAAATCTAGAAAATTTAGGCCCCAATTTATGAAAATGAGGTCAAGCTAGCATAATCTAAGTTTTTTCTATTTTTAGGAAATTTCTAAAAAAAAATTTATGATTTTTAAAAAAAATTCTAATTTTTTTAATTTTAATTTTTATTTTTATTAGGTTGAGAGAAAAGTGATGAGAAAACTGAAAGGGAAAAGTAAAAGATGTGAGATTTCATTATGTTTTATGATTGTCAAAAGTGATTCTTTTTTTAGAACCAATTTTTTTTTTGTTCTAGATTTTATTCTAAAACTGATTCTAGGAACAGAGTTAGAATCAGAATTATTTGAGTCACCAAACATGATTCTCATTCTTTACTGTTCCAATGAACAGAATCGGAGAATGAGAATGGTTACCATACGCAGCCTTGGAATCCAGCCATTACCTTGCGAGTTTACATTTCATTTCTTTAAAAGTTTTCTCTATGTTTGTTAACTAATTTATATTTGTGGGGAAAATATACACCTTTTGAAAGCAATTAACGTCGCATAAAGCCGAAACAAACGATAAAAATAAATTTTATTATTATGCAGATTATTTAGACTTTTTTTTTTTTTAGTCTGAATACGGTTCATTTAGATTTACAAGGGCTATAGCTGATTTGTTTTTCAAATTGAGGGGAGGCCATACTCTGATGGTCAGTAAACAACTTATTATAGCGACATTAGGGATACACGTTTCCTTCAAAACGAAAGTCAAATAAAAAGTAGAGAAGCTACTTATGTATCCGATTTACAAACCTATTATTTAATTCTTTCTATGATTTAACTCGTTGGATTAAAAAGAAACTTCGATTAATATGAATAAGCAGTTTTATCTCATAAGCTGTATAAATAGTACAATTTTGTGTATCTCCGTAAAATTTGAAATTTAGACAAAATCATACACAATATACAATTCCATCTACGATTACTTGAGATGAACATATTCGTTTGAAGATGCGGTATCCAATTTCTTTTTGCTTCTTGTCGCGACCCTCTGAAAATATTTTTATTATTTCTAGGGGTTAACGGATTATTAGGTTAATTAGATTTGACTAACCTAACGCGGACCCTCCCAAGCCCTACCGAATCGCAACTTTGGTTTTTGTTTAAATGATTTTGAAATTTGGAGTCGCCACTAATCGTTCTTGGTAGGTCGATTAGAAACCTAAATAAATTAGCGGGAGAACTAATTTATTCCTGCGAACCAGAGATTAGGAGCTCGGGGACTTGGTTACACTAGTTAATTAAAACTAATGCCCTTTCGGTACCTTAATTTCATGGATATCCTAATTCGGCAACTCAGGCTTGGTTTATTCCTAAGGCTCTAGTAGGGTATTCTCTTTTGTATTTTCACTTTTTAAATAGGATGCATGGATGATATATATTTTTATTTGTTATATTTTTTTAAGTGTTAAAGATTCCCTGAAGCCGAAAGAGGGAGTGTGTTAACGACTTCTGTGTAATATTACAACCTACTTATCTTTTAGGTCTGATGATTCAAAAATTAAATTATAGGAAGTACATGACAATGAATAAACACCTCCAATGGGAGGCCTAGCATTGGCTTGGCTCTTCCCTTTGGGATTTAAGGTACAGGTATTTAAGTTGCAAGTATTTAAACTACTGTAAGTAAAAACCTCCAATGGGAGGCTAAGCATTGGCTTGGCTCTTCCCTTTGGGATTTAAGGTATAGGTATTTAAGTTGCAGGTATTTAACTACTCTAAGTAAAAACCTCCAATGGGAGGCTAAGCATTGGCTTGGCTCTTCCCTTTGGGATTTAAGGTACATGTATTTAAGTTGCAGGTATTTAACTACTGTAAGTAAAAACCTCCAATGGGAGGCTAAGCATTGGCTTGGCTCTTCCCTTTGGGATTTAAGGTACATGTATTTAAGTTGCAGGTATTTAACTACTGTAAGTAAAAACCTCCAATGGGAGGCTAAGCATTGGCTTGGCTCTTCCCTTTGGGATTTAAGGTACAAGTATTTAAGTTGCAGGTATTTAACTACTGTAAGTAAAAACCTCCAATGGGAGGCTAAGCATTGGCTTGGCTCTTCCCTTTGGGATTTATGGTGCAGGTATTTAAATTGCGGATGGACTTTGTCCTCTCCATTCTGGGGTATGAATTCTTTAAAATGAAATACAACGAATTGATTCAACAATTTGAAATTTGTTCGCGCTTGAGGACTCCTCCAAGCCGATTTTGTGCTTCCACAAGGTTGACCATTGATATAGAGCTGCGGCTTCCTGACATAAAATAAAGTGAAGTGTCAGTATACAAAATATGTGCTAATCTGCACCTAAAACCAGAAGAGTGGAAAGAGTACTTATCTCCCATTTTTTGGGAGGGATTTCTATAATTGATTTTCGCTCTCTATGTTCCCAATATAGAGAGTTTCTTTTGAATTAAGAGGGACTTTTAGTCACAGATCAGTTGAGAAATCGGTGGACAGCTTAGGAGCTTGTCTGGGCCGATTTTTGCATCTCTACGAGATTTTTGCTGTTGACGTAGAGATATCCTTCTCCTGACATAAAATATGGGGAAAAAAAGAGATGGAGAAAGTGTATACAATTTGTGCTAATTTGCGAGTAAAATCATAAATAAATGAATAAATAAAAACACTTAGCTCGAATTTGCTTGCTCGTTGACGAGGATGAACTCTTGATTTATATTGATCGATGAAAGAATTTGTGATGATAACCCCTAGCTTTAAACTCCCATCATCTTCAAAATTCTCTCTCTTTTGGTATTTTCTTTCTCTCAAAATTTTCTTCAATCTCCCAAAACTCTCTCAAACATCCAAAATTTCCTCTCCAAAAAATTCTCCCAAACACTTCAAATTTTCTCTCTCAAGAATCCTTTCTCAAGCTCACTTCTTCCTCCTTTTATAACCTACTCATCTATCTCCCATTCTAATTTTTCCACTAACTCTATCTCCCATTCTAATTTCTCCACTAACTCTTCTTCATTTTCATCTTCCATTCTCCATCTCTATCTCACATTCTAATCTCTCCACTAACTCTTCTTCATCTTCATCTTCCCTTCTCCATATTTATCTCCCATTCTAATTTCTCCACTAACTCTTCTTAATCTCCATCTTCCCTTCTCTATTCTTATCTTCCATTCTAATTTCTCTACTAACTCTTCTTCATCTCCATCTTCCCTTCTCTATTCTTATCTTATTTTCTCCATCCATTCTTCTCCAACTTCTCTTCTTCATCTCCTCTTCTTCATCTTCCCTTCTCTATTCTAATTTATCCACTAACTCTTCTTTTTATTATTTGTAAAATAATCCTTCAAGAGTTAGGTATTTGCACTCTAGTCCTTGAATTTTAAGTATTTACAATTCAGTCCCTGAAAAAAATATATTTCTTTAAGTCCAAATCTCCTCACAATTTTTGACACACCAAAATTTACCACATGTCAAATTTAAGCTCATTTCTTGTCGCTGAAAATAATGCATAATTTAATTAAAGCCCTTTTGCAAAATTAAGTCATTCTGGGTATAATTGGGCCAAGATGAAAATTTAAAATATTAGAAGACAATGTCACAACTCATAAAAAGTGAAAGTTAAAAATAAGTTGACTCAAATTAAATTTTTTTAGGCCCGATTCGAGATTATACTCGTGAAGGAACACGTGACTCGAATTGGATTTTTCTGAATTTGCGATGGCCAATATGAAAATAGATTTAAAATAAAAATATTAACTATCTTTGTGTATTTTTTGGCCTCAAATGTTATTTTTCCAAAATTTTCAAATATTTTTGTATTTTTTTTTTTAAAAAAAATTAAAATATATATAATATGAAAAATTATTTTTTGGTCAAAATTCGTTCCCTAGGCTTGGCTAAGGTTCCCAAAGTTGATTTTTCAATTTTATGAATTTTTATGGATTTTCTATTAATTTTCGAAAATAAATAAATAAAAAATACGTAAAAATACTGAAAATATGAAAAATCGTTTTTTGGTCAAAATTGGTTCCCTAGGCTTGGCTAAGGTCCCCAAAGTTGATTTTTCAATTTTATGAATTTTTATGGATTTTTTATTACTTTAGCAATAGAAAAAATGATTAAAAATCAGGTGTCAACAGCTGCCCCTCTTTGAAAGGAAGCTCGGTAGAGGTTCATTTCAAAGACGAGATGACACCTGAATTCTAATCGACTCAATACAAGGAAATAAAAAGAGTCGTGACATGAATGTTCCACTGAAAATGAAATGAGAACCTAAGGATTCGTTATATAAAAAAACTTTAGGGTGGTTGAACTTGAACCCGTATGGTGGATCAACCCATGGTGGATTCCTAATAAAAGGATTCTACTGATTAAAAATTGAATTAAAATTTGACCCGTATGGTGGGTCATACCATTTGACCCGTATGGTGGGTCGTACCATGGTAGATTCCTAATAAAAGGATTCTACTGATTAAATTTTGATTGAGATTTGACCCGTATGGTAGGTCACCCCATGGAGATACCTGTAAGAAGGACTTGGTGCCTGTAGAAAGGACTTGGTGTCTGTAAAAAGGACTTGTGCCTGTAAGAAGGACTTGATTTGCCTGTAAGAAGGACTTGATTTGCCTGTAAGAAGGACTTACTTTACCTGTAAGAAGGACTTTGTGCCTGTAAGAAGGACTTGCGTTGCCTGTAAAAAGGACTTTGTTTGCCTGTAAGAAGGACTTTGTTTACCTGTAAGAAGGACTTTGTTTGCCTGTAAGAAAGACTTGATTTGCCTGTAAGAAGGACTTTATGCCTGTAAGAAGGACTTGATTTTCCTGTAAGAAGGACTTTGTGCCTGTAAGAAGGACTTGATTTGCCTATAAGAAGGACTTGGTTTGCCTGTAAGAAGGACTTAGTTTGCCTGTAAGAAGGACTTGATTTGCCTATAAGAAGGACTTTGTGCCTGTAAGAAGGACTTGGTTTGCCTGTAAGAAGGACTTAGTTTGCCTGTAAGAAGGACTTGATTTGCCTATAAGAAGGACTTTATGCCTGTAAGAAGGACTTGATTTGCCTGTAAGAAGGACTTTGTGCCTGTAAAAAGGACTTTGTACCTGTAAGAAGGACTTGATTTGCCTGTAAGAAGGACTTGTTTTGCCTGTAAGAAGGACTTTGTTTGCCTGTAAGAAGGACTTGATTTGCCTGTAAGAAGGACTTTGTGCCTGTAAGAAGGACTTGGTTTGCCTGTAAGAAGGACTTAGTTTGCCAGTAAGAAGGACTTTATGCCTGTAAGAAGGACTTAGTTTGCATGTAAGAAGGACTTTATGCCTGTAAGAAGGACTTGGTTTGCCTGTAAGAAGGACTTGGTTTGCCTGTAAGAAGGACTTAGTTTGCCTGTAAGAAGGGCTTGGTGTACCTCAAAGGGTGCCATTCTGAAATCTGGGGAGACCAGGAATCCTACGGAAGCTCAAACCCAAATTATATTCTCCTGTCGCTTTAGGAATAAACCAAAGAGGCAGAGATCAAAAGGTCTCGAACATTTCTGTCCTTAAGACAAATCATGCTTTATTGAAGAAGGTGGATACCTATATATACCGCAATGGATTCGAGTACCCCAACAACCGTCAGAATTCATTCTCTTGAAAGGTTCAGGTTGAAGATATACTTACCTGAGAATTTGGAAGAAATGCTTGGTGGCTTCTCGACAACCAGGCTTGTTCATTCAATAATCGCCAAATGAATTTCAAGACTTTGGAAGGTAACTCAAACACCGGGAATGTGTTGCCTGTCAGGCAATGTCAGAGCTAACATGTGCAAGCATTTTCATCAATGCGTTCATTGGTTCATACAAAATTGTTTAGCTAAGTTGGCAATGATTAGAAGTAGTCTGTGTGATAACTCATGATGCAATCAATCAAAATGTGGATCATGCAAAACTATTCTGTCAAGTTTGCATTACCAATTCTATTTAAGGAGGTTCTCATAATATGAACGCCTCGAATGTAATCTGAATGGGGGAATTTAGTCCGAAGGGGCTTTCTCTCACTCTAGAGAAAGGCTGTTTATCTGTAGATTAAAATGTTAGACCCGTGTGTAGAAATGGTTTAACTTTCCTCATCATGTTATGCCCCATTTTGCACATTTGATGTCTCCTATGCAGTTTATGCTCTAAGTTGGAGTTGGTAAATTAAACATGCGGAATAATCATACATAATTCGTGAAATGTGTAAACACAATGCAGATGTGACAATTTTTTAGCATAATGTGTGTTTATATAATGTGCAAATATGGGCGGATTTGAATTGCCCCTGGTATGTGGGCGGACCGAACAAATTGGGAAGCCTACTCCTTATGTCGAGGGGCGGTTCATCTCAACTTTGCCCCTGTGCGATGAAGCATATGGGTGATGGAGCATTTCGGTTTGCTTAATAACAGCGACCGCCGTGGTTTAGTGGTTGAATGCCCCTGCAAAAAGCAGAGAAATTATTCTTGAAATCAAACGAGATAAGGAAGACGTATTTGCTTTTTTTGCTTCAGAACTTGTGATTAATTTGCCCCATTTTTCACCAAAATAGATCTTGTCAGATGATCATAATTTTCTTTTGGATTTGTCTCCTTCAACATGTTAAATGTTAGTGTAAATATTTCCTGTAGAAAGAAAAGGAGACATGTCAACCAGTATTAAAAGGGGTAAATTGGAAACGATACTGATTTACCTTTCGTCTTGAATGCCTTGCACGAGTCTCTTACCAATTTTGCTGGATTGAATTTTCCTCGACTTTTGTTAGGCACCTCACCATTATCGCAAGACTATAGTAAAATACTGAATTTGATATTACTCGTCGAGTATTCCTGTTTTTTGGTAAGGTCGTCAAGTATTCCTGTTTGTTAAAAAAAATGCACAAAAAGTTGTTTCATTTATTTATAATACATACAACATTCCCCACCCTCGGGGATCGAACTCGGGATATTTCGGACCTACTGTCATCCCCCATACCATTCGGTCCATTGGACCGTAGGTGTCCATGGGGCTATCCTTTCAAAGGTTAATCTTTGGGGATAAAACAGCCCTGTTGTATCACCTTGGGCCATGTTACGGTATTTCTCGAGATAATTTGCAATCCCTGTTAAGAATGGAATAAAACAATTCAGGACTTGTGATGATTATGAACAAATTAGAACGATACAGAATTACCTATGTCTGAGATTTGTTCGGGTCTCTCGTTCGCACTTTCCTTTGTCTGAAGCTGTTCATTCCGTGGTAATGTCCACGAGTTGATTTGCCCCAATTTAGTCCAACCAAGGAATTTCGTTTTTGGGTCTTTTTGCAAATTCCTGAAAATATGAGGGGTTTAATTTTAAAACATGGGTAGTTCGAGGGTAACTTGAAACGATACGGGTTTACCCTTCGGATTTACGCGGATTTCTTCTCGATATTAATTTTTTCGAGTTTGGTGCGGTAACGGCTCCGAGCATTTAATAAGGGGGAAAGGGAAATGATTACTTCTAGCTTGTGCATTGATTTTGGACATCGATAAAAGGTGAGAACGTGCGATGAAACTAAGTAGACGTATTCGTCCAGGTTTGATCTTCTTCCCTTTGCAGGTTCTTGAGTGATCAGCTAGCGTTGTTTCGGATCAGGTACGCGTCGGCTGTGTTGCAGGTCCCGTGATCACTAGTTTTGAAATACAGGATCCGTATGCACATTAAAGCCCTGGTGCTTCATCAGCATCAAATTGCCTGATCATGGCGGCGAGTTCGTCGCCAATGCCACTTGCCTGGTGATGATACCTCACCTCCTCCTCAGAAGGCATCCATGCTGGTCCCATAGTCTCGGTCTTTTTGTGTCTTGCTCCAACAGAACTTGATCCTGCTATGAACTGATCTAACTCACCTCTTAAACGTGCATTTTCGATCCTCAGAAAATGTATTTCATCGAGGGTGAGGAGAGTATTGCAGTTGGGGTAGGTGGCGGAGGCAAAAGCCTCTTTATATATCTTGTTCTCCGCTCGGAGGTTTTTATTTTCAACTCTTAGAAATTCGGCTTCGTTGTGCTCATGACGAGTCTTCATTCGGGTTCGTCTATTTTGAAACCAGAACTTGATTGCGAAGGTTCAAGTCCTAGCTCTTGACTCAGTTCCATTTTCTGTTTGCCGCCTGGCATAGGGCACGTTCTGAAGAAATCTTCAAGTTTTCGTACTTGCTCCTCAGTATGGCGACGGTAACGCTTCTTTTGACCTTTACCGTTGTTGTCCTTATCCTTATCGGGCTCTTGGACGTCGTCGGTGGAAGGGCCGGACTCCATAGGCTCGATCCCAAACATGGCTTCGAACTCTTCCTCTCCCATATTCAGCAAGTAACGATAACTTTCAAGTGTGTTGGGTTGAGACATCTTTGATTTGGTTAACGATTTCTCAAAGTTTGATATCTCTTCTTGTATTTTCACTCTCTGGATTTTTCTTGAAGATTGCGTATGCTTTAAGAGTCTCTCTTTCGAGCACGAATGAGAATTATCAAGAAGATGCCTCCTTTAAAATTAGACGTGGGTTTTCCAACTGTATTGCCTCTCTCGAGTGTTTCTGGCTTTCTCGATTTTCTTTTCATCGTATCTCTCGCCCAGCTCGTCTCCTTCCATCTTTCCGTGGAAGGGGGCCCCTTGGTGCTGTCTCCACCGTCAATTTACTGGCGAGTTCTTCAACAAAGACGAGTCGTATCTCTTTTCTACCGAAAATGTCTTTGTCTCCCACTCAGCTTATTTTTTATCCTTTCTTTTTCAAAGTAGTGGCGTCCCGTCCAACTTTTCCGTAGAGACGTCGGATTTACTTGGCTCGAGATTGGAGACGAGTAGCGGAGGTGATACTGATAGGGAATGGTAGACAGGAAAATCTGGCCAGTAGAGACTTCCCCTGCAAAAATGAAAGAGAATGCGGCAGTATATGTTCTTCATATTCTAGAAAAATTGGAACGATACTGTTTTACCCTTGTGTATACTTCCATTGAATTTGAATTGAGGAAGTTCCTTCATTTGGATTGGATTGAATTGTATGTCCCGAGTTGCCTTTCACTTTGAGCTTGTCACATATGTGCTTTGCTTAGTTGGGCCTTGTTTTCTTTCGGGTTGCCTTGGACCATCATTATTTTCCATGCCATCGGGTCCGTGGACCGGAGGGCTCCTTTAATTTGAAGGTTACCTTGAAGGCGAATGAGTCCTATCGCATTCCATTGGGTCATTTCATTTTGCGACACTCTTGAGGCACTTTGCAATCCCCTGGGTGAGAATGGAACAAATCCAATTTAGCATTTTGCAACGATTAAGGGTAAATTGGAACGACACACAGTTACCCGTCTTCGAGCTCGCCTGGGCTTTTCACTTGAAATTTCCCTACGTGAGGCCATTCAACATTTCTCATTATGGCAGTAAGCGACGTTGCCACAAATTGATCCGCCCTAAATCTAGCATAAAAAAGGGATTCACGCATTCGACGAGATAAAAAAACAAATTACCCCCTTGCCCCTGAATTAAATCTAGTCACCTAGAAAGCTGGAAATATCATACGCAGGGGAATTAAGCATGAAATGAAAGGTGCACTTATTCAAGGTCAGTTCTGCCTCTCCTGTGGCTCTTTGATAATCAGCTAGTCTCGTGTTGGTTCGGGTGTGGATGACCGATGTTTGAGAGTCCTTACTCACTAGCTCCTGATCGCGGCTTGGGACGTCTGTCAACCCTAAACTGGTTGACCAGGGCAGTAAGCTCATCATCTGGGTAATCTCTTGAACCTTCCAGCAACTGATACTCGAATTGGGCATTGTTGTTGGCAAATGCTGGCGGTAGATTTCTCATTCTGTCATCGCCATGAGCAATTTGACTTCTCGTGCTGGAGCCTTCATCATTACTCGAGAAAGTGTGGGGATCACCAACTGTCCTGCTGCCAAGAACTCCTTCCATTCGAGGATTAGAGAAGTGGAAGTGCTCAGGATAATTTCTTGTCTGATTCTTTGGCTGCGCAGGCGCGCTGATCATGGGATGAATTCTAGCCACAGGTTGGTGCTCAAACCAAGGAATCTGAATACACTGCTCCTGCAGTCTATACTCTTGAAGAGCATTAGGGTGATTCTGGGGGATACTTTGATTAACGCCTGGGGGATTGATGGCATGGCTACTAGCTTGGTTGATGATGGGAAGTGGCTCGCCCCATGCTAACTTGGGGAACTTATGGTGGCGAGGAGACTCGACGTTCAAGCTTGGATCAGTCCCGCCTTGGTTTTCTTGATTCTGAGCTGCATTGTGTTCTCTCACCCTTTTTCTGTACTTCTGAAGATGACTCGAAACATTTGCTTTAGTGAGTCCCTCTACCTTCATAATTTCCAGTATATGTTGCGGCCGTGCCGAATCTATTCCTAGCTGCTGAACTGCATTAACAAACATACGATGCAGCTCGGGAGACCAACTCATCTTCTTTCTCCAGTTGCTTGGAACAAAATTGAAGGCTTGATGCTTGTTCTCATGGTCGTGCAATTGCTTCCCTACCACGTGCTGCCATATGTTTTGAAGCATCTGAACTCTAACTGGTTTCGTTACGACGTCTTGGGCCCCATTTAAGACAGCCTTCATTAGGGCTTGCTGATCATCGCTTGCCGATATTACGAGGACTGGCATGTTTAATTTAGAATTGATGACTTCCAAGAGAGTGAAAAACATCCATGTCAATCCCTACCATGGCGGTAAGGACGATATCAAACGGGTCACTACTCCTCCTTAATATCTCTAAGGCCTCTGTCGCCTTTGCTTGAGCTACAACCTTATACCGGCATTTTCTTAATACGGTAACAAGGATTGACAGAGAGACTGGATTACCGTCAATGGCCATGACCAGTAGACCCTCAGGGTAAGGAACTTCATCAGCTTTGACCAGGGTTGAACATGCGCCCGTTCCCCTAACACTCGACATATTTCTGGATCTAGGACTGCCGATTCGAGACCGCCTCGGGATATCTTCTCGGACTTGAGGGATCACGAGATCGTTGATGCCTTTTCGTAACAGGCTTTGAAAGCCGATGCTTTGATGGTGAAGGTTTTGAATTCCTCTCCCACGAGAACTCCTTCCTCTCTATCTTTCTCCTGCGAGTTCTTGCGAATGAACTCTGACTATCAAATGGGGACAAGTTCTCTCTCTGGCAATAGCAACGACTTCCCTCTTCACGGGCAGCGCTATTAGATTTTCCGAGGGAGAAAATCTGATATTCAGCTTTTGATCAAAGGGGAAATCCTTGTTTCTCGCTCAGTTTGTCTTCTTTTTTTCTTTTCGTGATAGAGGGCCCCTGTCAAGATCTCCACCGTCGATTTACTGGCGGGTCCTCCAATGAAGACAAGTCGTATCTCCTTTTCGCTAACGTTTGCCGTGTCTTCCACTCAGCTCATCTTTCCGTCTTCTTTTTCAAAGTGGCGGTGTCTCGTCAAACTTTCTGCGGAGATTTCGGACTCGCTTAGCTCACAGTCGCCATCTGATGGGAATTCGAGCCAACGAGGGTGGTGCCAATAGAGAATGGTAGATAAGAGAAATCTTGACTGGTTGATACCGTCACTATGAAATCAATATTTACTTCAAAGCAGATTACCATCTTCGCATTCCGCTCATCTGCCTCACCTCTCTCCCCCTTTCTTTCGTATTCTGCTTTCAAAAATGGCCAATTCTCCTAATCATACCTTATCCGCCGAAGTCCTAGCTGGGTGGGAGAGACTCTACAATCTTCTTGGTAGAGGTTACGCTCATATAGCCAAAAACTCTACCATTGAGGCTGAAATCCTCGGTTTATTTAGGACCGTGGACGCTGCTTCTGTTGAGGGTACCCAACTAGGGAAGGAGTACCGGAACTTCTCGACCCTCTTCATCAATTTTCTGGCTGCCTATAACCGTGCTTATTGTCGCGACTCTCTAAAAAAATTTTAAATTTTAAAGGGGGTTAACGGATTATTAGGTTAATTAGATTTGACTAACCTAACGCGGACCCTCCCAAGCCCTACCGAATCGCAACTTTGGTTTTTGTTTAATGATTTTAAAATTTGGAGTCGCCACTAATCGTTCTTGGTAGGTCGATTAGAAACCTAAATAAATTAGCGGGAGAACTAATTTATTCCTGCGAACCAGAGATTAGGAGCTCGGGGACTTGGTTACACTAGTTAATTAAAACTAATGCCCTTTCGGTACCTTAATTTCATGGATATCCTAATTCGGCAACTCAGGCTTGGTTTATTCCTAAGGCTATAGTAGGGTATTCTCTTTTGTGTTTTCACTTTTTAAATAGGATGCATGGATGGTATATATTTTTATTTGTTATATTTTTTAAGTGTTAAAGATTCCCTGAAGCCGAAAGAAGGAGTGTGTTAACGACTTCTGTGCAGTATTACAACCTACTTATCTTTTGGGTCTGATGATTCAAAAATTAAATTATAGGAAGTACATGACAGTGAATAAACACCTCCAATGGGAGGCCTAGCATTGGCTTGGCTCTTCCCTTTGGGATTTAAGGTACAGGTATTTAAGTTGCAGGTATTTAAACTACTGTAAGTAAAAACCTCCAATGGGAGGCTAAGCATTGGCTTGGCTCTTCCCTTTGGGATTTAAGGTACATGTATTTAAGTCGCAGGTATTTAACTACTGTAAGTAAAAACCTCCAATGGGAGGCTAAGCATTGGCTTGGCTCTTCCCTTTGGGATTTAAGGTACATGTATTTAAGTTGCAAGTATTTAACTACTGTAAGTAAAAACCTCCAATGGGAGGCTAAGCATTGGCTTGGCTCTTCCCTTTGGGATTTAAGGTACATGTATTTAAGTTGCAGGTATTTAACTACTGTAAGTAAAAACCTCCAATGGGAGGCTAAGCATTGGCTTGGCTCTTCCCTTTGGGATTTAAAGTACATGTATTTAAGTTGCAAGTATTTAACTACTGTAAGTAAAAACCTCCAATGGGAGGCTAAGCATTGGCTTGGCTTTTCCCTTTGGGATTTAAGGTATAGGTATTTAAGTTGCAGGTATTTAACTACTGTAAGTAAAAACCTCCAATGGGAGGCTAAGCATTGGCTTGGCTCTTCCCTTTGGGATTTAAGGTACATGTATGTAAGTTGCAGGTATTTAACTACTGTAAGTAAAAACCTCCAATGGGAGGCTAAGCATTGGCTTGGCTCTTCCCTTTGGGATTTATGGTGCAGGTATTTAAATTGCGAATGGACTTTGTCCTCTCCATTCTGGGGTATGAATTCTTTAAAATAAAATACAACGAATTGATTCAACAATTTGAAATTTGTGCGCGCTTGAGGACTCCTCCAAGCCGATTTTGTGCTTCCATAGGGTTGACCATTGATATAAAGCTGCGGCTTCCTGACATAAAATAGAGTGAAATGTTAGTATACAAAATATGTGCTAATCTGCACCTAAAATCAGAAGAGTAGAAAAGAGTACTTATCTCCCATTTTTTGGGAGGGATTTCTATAATTGATTTTCGCTCTCTATGTTCCCAATATAGAGAGTTTCTTTTGAATTAAGAGGGACTTTTAGTCACAGATCAGTTGAGAAATCGGTGGACAGCTTAGGAGCTTGTCTGGGCCGATTTTTGCATCTCGACGAGATTTTTGCTGTTGACGTAGAGATATCCTTCTCCTGACATAAAATATGGAAGAAAAAAGAGATGGAGAAAGTGTATACAATTTGTGCTAATTTGCGAGTAAAACCATAAATAAATGAATAAATAAAAACACTTAGCTTGAATTTGTTTGCTCGTTGACGAGGATGAACTCTTGATTTATATTGATCGATGAAGGAATTTGTGATGATAACCCCTAGCTTTAAACTCCCATCATCTTCAAAATTCTCTCTCTTTTGGTATTTTCTTTCTCTCAAAATTTTCTTCAATCTCCCAAAACTCTCTCAAACATCCAAAATTTTCTCTCCAAAAAATTCTCCCAAACACTTCAAATTTTCTCTCTCAAGAATCCTCTCAAACATCCAAAATTTTCAAATATTTTTGTAATTTTTTTTAAAAAAATTAAAATATATATAATATGAAAAATTATTTTTTGGTCAAAATTCGTTCCCTAGGCTTGGCTAAGGTTCCCAAAGTTGATTTTTCAATTTTATGAATTTTTATGGATTTTCTATTAATTTTTCGAAAATAAATAAATAAAAAATACGTAAAAATACTGAAAATATGAAAAATCTTTTTTTGGTCAAAATTGGTTCCCTAGGCTTGGCTAAGGTCCCCAAAGTTGATTTTTCAATTTTATGAATTTTTATGGATTTTTTTTATTACTTTAGCAATAGAAAAAATGATTAAAAATCAGGTGTCAACAGCTGCCCCTCTTTGAAAGGAAGCTCGGTAGAGGTTCATTTCAAAGACGAGATGACACCTGGATTCTTATCGACTCAATACAAGTAAATAAAAAGAGTCGTGACATGATTGTTCCACTGAAAATGAAATGAGAACCTAAGGATTCGTTATATAAAAAAAACTTTTAGGGTGGTTGAACTTGAACCCGTATGGTGGATCAACCCATGGTAGATTCCTAATAAAGGATTCTACTGATTAAAAATTGAATTAAAATTTGACCCGTATGGTGGGTCATACCATTTGACCCGTATGGTGGGTCGTACCATGGTAGATTCCTAATAAAAGGATTCTACTGATTAAATTTTGATTGAGATTTGACCCGTATGGTAGGTCACCACATGGAGATACCTGTAAGAAGGACTTGGTGCCTGTAGAAAGGACTTGGTGCCAGTAAAAAAGACTTGGTGCTTTGCCTGTAAGAAGAACTTTGTGCCTGTAAGAAGGACTTGATTTGCCTGTAAGAAGGACTTTGTTTGCCTGTAAGAATGACTTTGTTTTGCCTGTAAGAAGGACTTACTTTGCCTGTAAGAAGGACTTTGTGCCTGTAAGAAGGACTTGATTTGCCTGTAAGAAGGACTTTGTTTGCCTGTAAGAAGGACTTTATGCCTGTAAGAAGGACTTGATTTGCCTGTAAGAAGGACTTTATGCTTGTAAGAAGGACTTTGTGCCTGTAAGAAGGACTTGATTTGCCTGTAAGAAGGACTTTGTGCCTGTAAGAAGGACTTGATTTGCCTGTAAGAAGGACTTTGTACCTGTAAGAGGGACTTGGTTTGCCTGTAAGAAGGACTTAGTTTGCCTATAAGAAGGACTTGGTGCCTATAAGAAGGACTTGGTTTGCCTGTAAGAAGGACTTGGTTTGCCTGTAAGAAGGACTTTATGCCTGTAAGAAGGACTTGGTGCCTGTAAGAAGAACTTGGTTTGCCTATAAGAAGGACTTTATGCCTGTAAGAAGGACTTGATTTGCCTGTAAGAAGGACTTGTTTTGCCTGTAAGAAGGACTTGATTTGCCTGTAAGAAGGACTTTGTGCCTGTAAGAAGGACTTGTTTTGCCTGTAAGAAGGACTTGGTTTGCCTGTAAGAAGGACTTGGTTTGCCTGTAAGAAGGACTTGGTGCCTGTAAGAAGAACTTGGTTTGCCTATAAGAAGGACTTTATGCCTGTAAGAAGGACTTGATTTGCCTGTAAGAAGGACTTGTTTTGCCTGTAAGAAGGACTTGTTTTGCCTGTAAGAAGGACTTGATTTGCCTGTAAGAAGGACTTTGTGCCTGTAAGAAGGACTTGTTTTGCCTGTAAGAAGGACTTGATTTGCCTGTAAGAAGGACTTTGTGCCTGTAAGAAGGACTTTGTGCCTGTAAGAAGGACTTGTTTTGCCTGTAAGAAGGACTTGATTTGCCTGTAAGAAGGACTTTGTGCCTATAAGAAGGACTTGATTTGCCTGTAAGAAGGACTTGGTTTGCCTGTAAGAAGGACTTATTTTGCCTGTAAGAAGGACTTGGTGTACCTCAAAGGGTGCCATTCTGGAATCTGGAAAGATCAGGAATCCTGCAGAAGCTCAAACCCAAATTATATTATCCTGTCGCTTTAGGAATAAACCAAAGAGGCAGAGATCAAAAGGTCTCGAACATTTCTGTCCTTGAGACAAATCATGCTTTATTGAAGAAGGTGGATACCTGTATGTACCGTAATGGATTCGAGTACCCCAACAACCGTCAGAATTCATTCTCTTGAAAGGTTCAGGTTGAAAATATACTTACCTGAGAATTTGGAAGAAATGCTTGGTGGCTTCTCGACAACCAGGCTTGTTCATTCAATAATCGCTGAATGAATTTCAAGACTTTGGAAAGTAGTTTGAACATTGGGAATATGTTGCCTGTCAGGCAGTATCAGAGGTAACATGTGCAAGCATTTTCATCAATGAGTTGATCGGTTCATGTAAAACTATTCAACCAAGTCGGCAATGATTAGAAGTAGTCTGTGTGATAACTCATGATGCAATCAATCCAAATATGGATCATGCAAAACTATTTTGTCAAGCTTGCATTACCAATTCTGTTTAAGGAGGTTCTCATAGTATGAACGCCTCGAATGTAATCTGAATGGGGGACTTCAATCCGAAAGGGCCTTCTCTCACTCTGGGGAAAGGCTGTTTATCTGTAAATTAAAATGTTAGACTTGCGTGGAAATGGTTTTGCCTTTCCTCATCCTGTCATGCCCCATTCTGCACATTTGATGTCTCCTGTGCAGTTTATGCTCTAAGTTGGAGTTGGTAAGTTAAACACACGGAATAGTCATACATAATTCATGAACTGTGTAAGCACAATGCAGATGTGACAATTTTTTAACATTACGTGTGTTTATATAATGTGCAAATATGGGCGGATTTGAATTGCCCCTGGTATGTGGGCGGACCGAACAAATTGGGAAGCCTACTCCTTATGTCGAGGGGTGGTTCGTCTCAAACTTTGTCTCTACGTGATGAAGTATATGGGTGAGGGAGCATTTCGGTTTGTTTAATGACAGCGACCGCCACGGTTTAGCGGTTGAATGCCCCTGTAAAAAGCAGAGAAATTATTCTTGAAATCAAACGAGATAAGGAAGACATATTTGCTTTTTCGCTTCAGAGCTTGTGATCGATTTGCCCCATTTTTCACCAGAATAGATCTTGTCAGATGATCATAATTTTCTTTTGGATTTGTCTCCTTCAACATGTTAAATGTTAGTGTAAATATTTCCTGTAAAAAGAAAAAGAGACATATCAGCCAGTATTAAAAGAGATAAATTGAAAACGATACTGATTTACCCTTCATCTTGAATGTCTTGCACGAGTCTTTTACCAGTTTTGTTGGATTGAATTTTCCTCGACTTTTGTTGGGCGCCTCACCATTATGGGAAGACTATGGTAAAATACTGACTTTGATATTACTCGTCGAGTATTCCTGTTTGTAAAAAAAAGAAATGCACAAAAAGTTGTTTCATTTATTTATAATACATACAACATTCCCCACCCTTGGGGATCGAACTCGGAATATTTCGGACCTACTGTCATCCCCCATACCATTCGGTCCATTGGACCGTAGGTGTCCATGGGGCTTTCTTTTCAAGGGTTAATCCTTGGGGATAACGCAGCCCTGTTGTATCACCTTGGGCCATGTTACGGTATTTCTCGAGGTAATTTGCAATCCCTGTTAAGAATGGAATAAGACAATTCAAGACTTGAGATGATTATGTGCACATTAGAACGATACAGAATTACCCATTTCTGAGATTGTTCGCGTCTTTCGCTTGTACTTTCCTTTGTCCGAAGCTGTCTATCCCGTGGTAATGCCCATGAGTTGATTTGCCCCCAAATTTTATCCAACCTGTATTCGGCTATGATTGCGTTCTCGGGTCGATTTGCAATTTCCTGAGAATAGAAGGGGCTTAATTTTAAAACTTGGAGCAACTGAGGGTAAATTGAAACGATACGGAGTTACCCTTCAGGTTTATGCAGATTTTCACTCGCCATTAATTCGTCGCGAGGTTGGTGAGGTGGCGGATTCGAGCATTTAATAGGGGGAAGTCGGATTATTACTCCTTGCTTTTACACATTCACAAAAGCAGAAAAACACATCACGCAAGGAAATAAAACACATTCACTCATTCAGGATTAGTTCCGCTTCCTCTGCAGGCTCTCCCATGATCAGCTGGCTTCATCCCAAATTAGGTATGCATCGGCCATATAGAAGGTCTGGTGGTCACTGGCTGAACAAGTGCATCACAGTCCCGATACTTTACCGATATCAAACTGGTTGATTATGGCGAAAAGATCATCGTCAATGTCCGCTTGGTGGTGATCTGTCCCTTCTTCCTCGGGAGGTATTGATACTGATCCAGTATCATTGGTCCTTTTGTACCCTGCTCCAACAGAACTCGATCCTGTTATAAATTGGTCTAACTCACCTCTTAAACGTGCATTTTCGATCCTCAGATCATACATTTCATCGAGGGTGAGGAGGAGGCTATTGCAGTTGGGGCAGGTGGCGGAGTCAAAAGTCTCTTTATACATCTTGTTTTCCGCTCGGAGGTTTTCATTTTCAACTCTTAGAAACTCGGCTTCGTTGTGCTCATGACGAGTCTTCATTCGGGTTCGTCTATTTTGAAACCAGAACTTGATTTGCGAAGGTTCAAGGCCTAGCTCTTGACTCAGTTCCATTTTTTGTTTGCCGTCTGGCATAGGGCACGTTCTGAAGAAAGCTTCAAGCTTTCGTACTTGCTCCTCAGTATGGCGACGGTAACGCTTCTTTTGACCTTTACCGTTGTTGTCATTGTCCTTACCGGGCTCTTGGACGTCGTCGGTGGAAGGGCCGGGCTCCATAGGCTCGATCCCAAATATGGCTTCGAACTCTTCCTCTCCCATATTCAGCAAGTAACGATAACTTTCAAGTGTGTTGGGTTGAGACATCTTCGATTTGGTTAACGATTTCTCAAAGTTTGATATCTCTTCTTGTACTTTCACTCTCTGGATTTTTCTGGGAGACTGCGTATGCTTTAAGAGTCTCTCTTTCGAGCACGAATGAGAATTATCAAGAAGATGCCTCCTTTAAAATTAGACGTGGGTTTAGCAACTGTATTGCCTCTCTCGAGTGTTCTGGCTTTCTCGATTTTCTTTTCATCGTATCTCTCGCCCAGCTCGTCTCCTTCCATCTTTCCGTGGAAGGGGGCCCCTTGTTGCTGTCTCCACTGTCAATTTGCTGGCGAGTTCTTCAATAAAGACGAGTCGTATCTCTTTTCTGCCGAAAATGTCTTTGTCTCCCACTCAGCTTATTTTTTATCCTTTCTTTTTCAAAGTAGTGGCGTCTCGTCCAACTTTTCCGTAGAGACGTCGGATTTGCTTGGCTCGAGATTGGAGACGAGTAGCGAAGGTGATACTGATAGGGAATGGTAGACAGGAAAATTTGGCCAGTAGAGACTTCCCCTGCAAAAATGAAAGAGAATGCGGCAGTATATGTTCTTCATATTCTAGAAAAATTGGAACGATACTGTTTTACCCTTGTGTATACTTCCATTGAATTTGAATTGAGGAAGTTCCTTCATTTGGATTGGATTGAATTGTATGTCCCGAGTTGCCCTTCACTTTGAGCTTGCTACATATGTGCTTTGCTTAGTTGGGCCTTGTTTTCTTTCGGGTTGCCTTGGACCATCATCATTTTCCATGCCATTGGGTCCGTGGACCGGAGGGCTCCTTTAATTTGAAGGTTACCTTGAAGGCGAATGAGTCCTATCGCATTCCATTGGGTCATTTCATTTTGCGACACTCTTGAGGCACTTTGCAATCCCCTGGGTGAGAATGGAACAAATCCAATTTAGCATTTTGCAACGATTGAGGGTAAATTGGAACGACACACAGTTACCCGTCTTCGAGTTCGCCTGGGCTTTTCACTTGAAATTTTCCTACGTGAGGCCATTCAACATTTCTCATTATGGCAGTCAGCGACGTTGCCACAAATTGATCCGCCCTAAATTTAGCATAAAAAGGGATTCACGCATTCGACGGGATAAATAAATTGCCCCCTTGTCCTTGAATTAAATCGAGACACCTAGAAAGCTGGAAAATATCATACGCAGGGGAATTAAGCATGAAATGAAAGGTGCACTTATTCAAGGTCAGTTCTGCCTCTCCTGTGGCTTTTCGATAATCAGCTAGTCTCGTGTTGGTTCGGGTGTGGATAACCGATGTTTGAGAGTCCCTACTCACTGGCTCCTGATCGCGGCTTGGGACGTCTGTCAACCCTAAACTGGTTGACCAGGGCAGTAAGCTCATCATCTGGGTAATCTCTTGAACCTTCCAGCAACTGATGCTCGAATTGGGCATTGTTGTTGGCAAATGCTGGCGGTAGATTTCTCATTCTATCCTCGCCATGAGCAATTTGACTTCTCATGCTGGAGCCTTCATCATTACTCGAGAAAGTGTGGGGATCACCAACTGTCCTGCTGCCAAAAACTCCTTCCATTCGAGGATTAGAGAAGTGGAAGTGCTCAGGATAACTTCTTGTCTGATTCTCTAGCTGCGCAGGCGCGCTGATCATGGGATGAGTTCTAGCCACAGGTTGGTGCTCAAACCAAGGAATCTGAATACACTGCTCCTGCGGTCTATACTCTTGAAGAGCATTATGGTGATTCTAGGGGATACTTTGATTAACGCCTAGGGGATTGATGGCATGGCTACTAGCTTGGTTGATGATGGGAAGTGGCTCGCCCCATGCTAACCTGGGGAACTTATGGTGGCGAGGAGACTCGACGTTCAGGCTTGGATCAGTCCCGCCTTGGTTTTCTTGATTCTGAGCTGCATTGTGTTCTCTCACCCTTTTTCTGTACTTCTGAAGATGACTCGAAACATTTGCTTTAGTGAGTCCCTCTACCTTCATAATTTCCAGTATATGTTGCGGCCGTGCCGAATCTATTCCTAGCTGCTGAACTGCATTAACAAACATACGATGCAGCTCGGGAGACCAACTCATCTTCTTTCTCCAGTTGCTTGGAACAAAATTGAAGGCTTGATGCTTGTTCTCATGGTCATGCAATTGCTTCCTTACCACGTGCTGCCATATGTTTTGAAGCATCTGAACTATAACTGGTTTCGTTACGACGTCTTGGGCCCCATTTAACACAGCCTTCATTAGGGCTTGCTGATCATCGCTTGCCGATATTACGAGGACTGGCATGTTTAATTTAGAATTGATGACTTCCAAGAGAGTGAAAACATCCATGTCAATCCCTACCATGGCGGTGAGGACGATATCAAACGGGTCACTACTCCTCCTTAATATCTCTAAGGCCTTTGTCGCATTTGCTTGAGCTACAACCTTATACCGGCATTTTCTTAATACGGTAACAAGGATTGACAGAGAGACTGGATTACCGTCAATGGCCATGACCAGTAGACCCTCAGGGTAAGGAACTTCATCAGCTTTGACCAGGGTTGAACATGCGCCCGTTCCCCTAATACCCGACATATTTCTGGATCTAGGACTGCCGATTCGAGACCGCCTCGGGATGTCTTCTCGGACTTAAGGGATCACGAGATCGTTGATGCCTTCTCGTAACAGGCTTTGAAAGCCGATGCTTTGATGGTGAAGGTTTTGAATTCCTCTCCCACGAGAACTCCTTCCTCTCTATCTTTCTCCTGCGAGTTCTTGCGAATGAACTCTGACTATCAAATGGGGACAAGTTCTCTCTCTGGCAATAGCAACGACTTCCCTCTTCACGGGCAGCGCTATTAGATTTTCCGAGGGAGAAAATCTGATATTCAGCTTTTGATCAAAGGGGAAATCCTTGTTTCTCGCTCAGTTTGTCTTCTTTTTTCTTTTCGTGATAGAGGGCCCCTGTCAAGATCTCCACCGTCGATTTACTGGCGGGTCCTCCAATGAAGACAAGTCGTATCTCCTTTTCGCTAACGTTTGCCGTGTCTTCCACTCAGCTCATCTTTCCGTCTTCTTTTTCAAAGTGGCGGTGTCTCGTCAAACTTTCTGCGGAGATTTCGGACTCGCTTAGCTCGCAGTCGCCATCTGATGGGAATTCGAGCCAACGAGGGTGGTGCCAATAGAGAATGGTAGATAAGAGAAATCTTGACTGGTTGATACCGTCACTATGAAATCAATATTTACTTCAAAGCAGATTACCATCTTCGCATTCCGCTCATCTGCCTCACCTCTCTCCCCCTTTCTTTCGTATTCTGCTTTCAAAAATGGCCAATTCTCCTAACCATACCTTATCCGCCGAAGTCCTAGCTGGGTGGGAGAGACTCTACAATCTTCTTGGTAGAGGTTACGCTCATATAGCCAAAAATTCTACCGTTAAAGCTGAAATCCTCGGTTTATTTAGGACCGTGGACGCTGCTTCTGTTGAGGATACCCAACTAGGGAAGGAGTACCGGAACTTCTCGACCCTCTTCATCAATTTTCTGGCTGCCTATAACCGTGCTTATGATACGGTCCTTATGACCGCCGTCGTGAAAGCCCGTTATCGAGACCGGCACGAGCGTCTGGCAACAGTTACGTTTGTGGCTGATAATCACAAAAAGGCCCTCAAGTTTGCCAACGATCAGCTTTCGTGGCTGGTTCGTGAGAGGGGAAAGTTGGTGGACCGTCTGGCCTTGGTCCGAACTTACGCCGAACAGGAGCCAGGCAATATTGTGATGAGGTGTAAATGTGGTTGGCTGCAGGAGAGACTTGATGACATTACGGCAGACATTGCTTTCGAGAGGGCAGCGGTTCCGGACCTGGAGTTTGCCGTTGAGCATTACGAGGCCACTATGGCCCAGGTTAAAGAGAAGTGCGATCGCCTCTTCTTTAGGCTCGCGGAGCTTGATCCCGAGAGCGCTCGGTGCATCCAGAGCATCAACTGTTTGGAGAGTCAGTTGAGCTCTTTAGTAATGGTCATCAGGGCCCAGTTTGGCTTTACCTTTCCTCCCCAGTGAGTTGTTGTAATACTCTTTGATGAATGGAATGAAAGAAAAGCTTCACGTGTTTTGTTTTGTTTTTTTTTTTAATTTTCCTGCTATCGTTTCTTCAGCATAGCATAACAGAACGATTTGAGGTACCGAAGATGTCGAGGCTTAATGTTCTTCTTGATGTTCTTGTTTAATTGCTCCAGACGATGATATCGAGAACATTGATGATGGGTTCGGCGGTGGCCCCCACTATCCATCTTGAGATCACGAACAATAACGCTATGACAACTCGATCAGTGCGCTGGTAGTAAATCTGGCCACCTGTTGTGTGCCCACTTTTATCCATATTTTGTTTCTTTCGGCGTCCACTTGCTCGTGTCGGTCGCTTGTAGCGTCGGGAGAAATTCCTGTGGGCCACGTTCATTAATAGAACCTCGGTCCTCTAAAGCCCTCCGCATGTTTCGGATAAGAGGAAATTTTAAGACCGGTCTCTGGTTGATTTGATCAGGTAAAGGTATTTGTTTCATGGGTTCTGATTATATAATCCATATTGTTTTTCAAAAGACGCGGGATCCTCTGCAATACATTAAATATGCCCCCATGTTTAATCAGTATAAATCCACCGTCATATCAGAATACACTGCCCATACAAGTTTACGGATTGACACAACTTTGTCTGTCAAAGATGGACAATGTTCGTTTGCCCCCCAGAATTAACGGTTGAAGCCTCGGTGTTTTTCGTCTTTTGGTATTTCTGAAGATGATTCTTGATATATTATTGAACTTAATTTTTACACCCGTCTGGGGTATCTAGGATCTCCCTGCAAAAGAAAAGGATATAATTAGTATGCGACACAAGAAATGTCGGTCCATGACTCCTATATTAGTCCAATTTGATTTTTTCTATTTTATAGAGAAATCAGAAGAAAGAAAAAAAAAATTTCCTTAGGAAGAAATAGGTTAATTTCTGATACAGAAATTTTTTCAGATTTATTATTCTTTTTTTTATTTTTTAAAGGAATGTGATAAAGTCTCTTGACGTTTACTAAAATTTTTGAAGGAATTTCCTTTTTATCAAAATAAATTTTCAGAGGTAAATTTGTCAGGAAAATTTTATTTTTATTGAAGCAGGAAAGACATGACAGAAATCCTTTATTGGTTAACGAAATTCCCCCGAGACATTAGTCTAATTTTATTTAGAGAAACTTTTCTTAGAAAAACATGAGCGAATTTCTCGAAAAGAATTTTTGTTGCAAGTTTTTATAATTTGAAAGAATGTGATAAAATCACTTGATGTTTTTTTTAAAGGAATTTTTCTTTTTATCGAAATAAATTTTCAGAGGAAAATTTGTCGGGAAAATTTCATTTTTATTGGAGAGAAAAAAACATGACAAAAATCTCTTATTGGTCAATTAGTCTAATTTTATTTAGAGAAAATTTTCTTAGAAAAACATGAGCGAATTTCTCGAGAAGAATTTTCTTGCAAGTTTTTATAATTTGAAAAATGTGATAAAATCACTTGATGTCTACTAGAGTTTTTTTTTTTGAGGGAATTTTTCTTTTTATTGAAATAAATTTTCAGAGGAAAATTTTTTTCAGGAAAATTTCATTTTTATTGAAGCAATAAAAACATGACAAAAATCCCTTATTGGTTAATAAAATTCCCATGAAGGGATTTTTCACATCATTTTTTCAAAATTTTTTTAAAAGAAATGAGGGACAAATTTAATTTTTATTTTCTTTTAAAAGAATGGTCGTAATATCAAGCTCAAAAACTGACTAACACCTAGCATGAACCGACCGAAAATAAATACAAGATAAAATTAGAGAACTTACTTTTACCTTGGAGAAATGCAAATCACATAGTCATGCGCATGACTCAAGTGAGGAGTGAACTCTAGAAAATAAAAGAAGGAGAGACAGGGTATGGACCTAAAAGGCCCCCACTATCTGAATTGACAACCTTACCCTCCGCGCAATCAAATCACAATGGGAAGAATTGTCAATTCAGATAATGAGCGGGATAAAATATGGTCAACCCGAGCGTAATCGACGCAAGAGCTTTACATATTCGATCCCTATCTATAGTTTTCTAGGAAGAATTTCGCGACTTGGGTTTAGACGCTTGTGTGTGCAGGTGTCGTGATCCTCAGAGTATGCAAGACATGCACAACAATTGATATCAAAACAGCGCTTCTAAAAATATGCGAAATTAAACAAATAAACCAAACACCGAGCCTGCAAAACAAAGGGGTTAGCCAAACACTCCGCCCCTTATAACTCCCATCCTGCAAAAACATATAACACCTATAGAATGAGTCCCAAACAAGATCGCCAG
The DNA here is from genome assembly GCA_016432845.1 of Psidium guajava. NCBI lineage: Eukaryota > Viridiplantae > Streptophyta > Magnoliopsida > Myrtales > Myrtaceae > Psidium > Psidium guajava. Next base: position 44,785,977 of record CM028226.1, on the reverse strand, counting down.
AAGCGAGATATCCATGAAATTTTCATTGGCTTAAGTCCACTAAGACTTTTAAAATTTCGAAAAAATTCAAGTATTCCAATTGGTATCTTTTTTCGAAAATTTAAAAATCCCGTCCCCAGCGGAGTCGCCAAGCTGTCGCGACTCTCTAAAAAAAATTTAAATTTTAAAGGGGGTTAACGGATTATTAGGTTAATTAGATTTGACTAACCTAACGCGGACCCTCCCAAGCCCTACCGAATCGCAACTTTGGTTTTTGTTTAAATGATTTTAAAATTTGGAGTCGCCACTAATCGTTCTTGGTAGGTCGATTAGAAACCTAAATAAATTAGCGGGAGAACTAATTTATTCCTGCGAACCAGAGATTAGGAGCTCGGGGACTTGGTTACACTAGTTAATTAAAACTAATGCCCTTTCGGTACCTTAATTTCATGGATATCCTAATTCGGCAACTCAGGCTTGGTTTATTCCTAAGGCTATAGTAGGGTATTCTCTTTTGTGTTTTCACTTTTTAAATAGGATGCATGGATGGTATATATTTTTATTTGTTATATTTTTTTAAGTGTTAAAGATTCCCTGAAGCCGAAAGAAGGAGTGTGTTAACGACTTCTGTGCAGTATTACAACCTACTTATCTTTTGGGTCTGATGATTCAAAAATTAAATTATAGGAAGTACATGACAGTGAATAAACACCTCCAATGGGAGGCCTAGCATTGGCTTGGCTCTTCCCTTTGGGATTTAAGGTACAGGTATTTAAGTTGCAGGTATTTAAACTACTGTAAGTAAAAACCTCCAATGGGAGGCTAAGCATTGGCTTGGCTCTTCCCTTTGGGATTTAAGGTACATGTATTTAAGTCGCAGGTATTTAACTACTGTAAGTAAAAACCTCCAATGGGAGGCTAAGCATTGGCTTGGCTCTTCCCTTTGGGATTTAAGGTACATGTATTTAAGTTGCAAGTATTTAACTACTGTAAGTAAAAACCTCCAATGGGAGGCTAAGCATTGGCTTGGCTCTTCCCTTTGGGATTTAAGGTACATGTATTTAAGTTGCAGGTATTTAACTACTGTAAGTAAAAACCTCCAATGGGAGGCTAAGCATTGGCTTGGCTCTTCCCTTTGGGATTTAAAGTACATGTATTTAAGTTGCAAGTATTTAACTACTGTAAGTAAAAACCTCCAATGGGAGGCTAAGCATTGGCTTGGCTTTTCCCTTTGGGATTTAAGGTATAGGTATTTAAGTTGCAGGTATTTAACTACTGTAAGTAAAAACCTCCAATGGGAGGCTAAGCATTGGCTTGGCTCTTCCCTTTGGGATTTAAGGTACATGTATGTAAGTTGCAGGTATTTAACTACTGTAAGTAAAAACCTCCAATGGGAGGCTAAGCATTGGCTTGGCTCTTCCCTTTGGGATTTATGGTGCAGGTATTTAAATTGCGGATGGACTTTGTCCTCTCCATTCTGGGGTATGAATTCTTTAAAATAAAATACAACGAATTGATTCAACAATTTGAAATTTGTGCGCGCTTGAGGACTCCTCCAAGCCGATTTTGTGCTTCCATAGGGTTGACCATTGATATAAAGCTGCGGCTTCCTGACATAAAATAGAGTGAAATGTTAGTATACAAAATATGTGCTAATCTGCACCTAAAACCAGAAGAGTAGAAAGAGTACTTATCTCCCATTTTTTGGGAGGGATTTCTATAATTGATTTTCGCTCTCTATGTTCCCAATATAGAGAGTTTCTTTTGAATTAAGAGGGACTTTTAGTCACAGATCAGTTGAGAAATCGGTGGACAGCTTAGGAGCTTGTCTGGGCCGATTTTTGCATCTCGACGAGATTTTTGCTGTTGACGTAGAGATATCCTTCTCCTGACATAAAATATGGAAGAAAAAGGAGATGGAGAAAGTGTATACAATTTGTGCTAATTTGCGAGTAAAACCATAAATAAATGAATAAATAAAAACACTTAGCTTGAATTTGTTTGCTCGTTGACGAGGATGAACTCTTGATTTATATTGATCGATGAAGGAATTTGTGATGATAACCCCTAGCTTTAAACTCCCATCATCTTCAAAATTCTCTCTCTTTTGGTATTTTCTTTCTCTCAAAATTTTCTTCAATCTCCCAAAACTCTCTCAAACATCCAAAATTTTCTCTCCAAAAAATTCTCCCAAACACTTCAAATTTTCTCTCTCAAGAATCCTCTCAAACATCCAAAATTTTCAAATATTTTTGTAATTTTTTTTAAAAAAATTAAAATATATATAATATGAAAAATTATTTTTTGGTCAAAATTCGTTCCCTAGGCTTGGCTAAGGTTCCCAAAGTTGATTTTTCAATTTTATGAATTTTTATGGATTTTCTATTAATTTTCGAAAATAAATAAATAAAAAATACGTAAAAATACTGAAAATATGAAAAATCGTTTTTTTGGTCAAAATTGGTTCCCTAGGCTTGGCTAAGGTCCCCAAAGTTGATTTTTCAATTTTATGAATTTTTATGGATTTTTTTATTACTTTAGCAATAGAAAAAATGATTAAAAATCAGGTGTCAACACTTATGAGACGGTCCTTGTGACCACCGTCGTGAAAGCCCGTTACCGAGACCGGCACGAGCGTCTGGCAACAGTTACGTTTGTGGCTGATAATCACAAAAAGGCCCTCAAGTTTGCCAACGATCAGCTTTCGTGGCTGGTTCGTGAGAGGGGAAAGTTGGTGGACCGTCTGGCCTTGGTCCGAACTTACGCCGAACAGGAGCCAGGCAATATTGTGATGAGGTGTAAATGTGGTTGGCTGCAGGAGAGACTTGATGACATTACGGCAGACATTGCTTTCGAGAGGGCAGCGGTTCCGGACCTGGAGTTTGCCGTTGAGCATTACGAGGCCACTATGGCCCAGGTTAAAGAGAAGTGCGATCGCCTCTTCTTTAGGCTCGCGGAGCTTGATCCCGAGAGCGCCCGGTGCATCCAGAGCATCAACTGTTTGGAGAGTCAGTTGAGCTCTTTCGTAATGGTCATCAGGGCCCAGTTTAGCTTTACCTTTCCTCCCCAGTGAGTTGTTGTAATACTCTTTGATGAATGGAATGAAAGAAAAGCTTCACGTGTTTTGTTTTGTTTTTTTTTTTTTAATTTTCCTGCTATCGTTTCTTCCGCATAGCATAACAGAACGATTTGAGGTACCGAAGATGTCGAGGCTTAATGTTCTTCTTGATGTTCTTGTTTAATTGCTCCAGACGATGATATCGAGAACATTGATGATGGGTTCGGCGGTGGCCCCCACTATCCATCTTGAGATCACGAACAATAACGCTATGACAACTCGATCAGTGCGCTGGTAGTAAATCCGGCCACCTGTTGTGTGCCCACTTTTATCCATATTTTGTTTCTTTCGGCGTCCACTTGCTCGTGTCGGTCGCTTGTAGCGTCGGGAGAAATTCCTGTGGGCCACGTTCATTAATAGAACCTCGGTCCTCTAAAGCCCTCCGCATGTTTCGGATAAGAGGAAATTTTAAGACCGGTCTCTGGTTGATTTGATCAGGTAAAGGTATTTGTTTCATGGGTTCTGATTATATAATCCATATTGTTTTTCAAAAGACGCGGGATCCTCTGCAATACATTAAATATGCCCCCATGTTTAATCAGTATAAATCCACCGTCATATCAGAATACACTGCCCATACAAGTTTACGGATTGACACAACTTTGTCTGTCAAAGATGGACAATGTTCGTTTGCCCCCCAGAATTAACGGTTGAAGCCTCGGTGTTTTTCGTCTTTTGGTATTTCTGAAGATGATTCTTGATATATTATTGAACTTAATTTTTACACCCGTCTGGGGTATCTAGGATCTCCCTGCAAAAGAAAAAGATATAATTAGTATGCGACACAAGAAATGTCGGTCCATGACTCCTATATTAGTCCAATTTGATTTTTTCTATTTTATAGAGAAATCAGAAGAAAGAAAAAAAAATTCCTTAAGAAAAAATGGGTTAATTTCTGATACAGAATTTTTTTCAGATTTATTATTCTTTTTTTTTATTTTTTTAAAGGAATGTGACAAAGTCTCTTGACGTTTACTAAAATTTTTGAAGGAATTTCCTTTTTATCAAAATAAATTTTCAGAGGTAAATTTGTCAGGAAAATTTTATTTTTATTGAAGCAGGAAAGACATGACAGAAATCCTTTATTGGTTAACGAAATTCCCCCGAGACATTAGTCTAATTTTATTTAGAGAAACTTTTCTTAGAAAAACATGAGCGAATTTTTCGAAAAGAATTTTTGTTGCAAGTTTTTATAATTTGAAAGAATGTGATAAAATCACTTGATGTTTTTTTTAAAGGAATTTTTCTTTTTATCGAAATAAATTTTTGAGAGGAAAATTTGTCGGGAAAATTTCATTTTTATTGGAGAGAAAAAAAAACATGACAAAAATCTCTTATTGGTCAATTAGTCTAATTTTATTTAGAGAAAATTTTCTTAGAAAAACATGAGCGAATTTCTCGAGAAGAATTTTCTTGCAAGTTTTTATAATTTGAAAAATGTGATAAAATCACTTGATGTCTACTAGAGTTTTTTTTTAAGGAATTTTTCTTTTTATTGAAATTTTCAGAGGAAAATTTTTTCAGGAAAATTTCATTTTTATTGAAGCAATAAAAATATGACAAAAATCCCTTATTGGTTAATAAAATTCCCATGAAGGGATTTTTTTACATCATTTTTTCAAAAAAAAAAAATTTAAAAGAAATGAGGGACAAATTTAATTTTTATTTTCTTTTAAAAAGAATGGTCGTAATATCAAGCTCAAAAACTGACTAACACCTAGCATGGACCGACTGAAAATAAATACAAGATAAAATTAGAGAACTTACTTTTACCTTGGAGAAATGCAATTCACATAGTCATGCGCATGACTCAAGTGAGGAGTGGACTCTAGAAAATAAAAGAAGGAGAGACAAGGTATGGACCTAAAAAGGCTCCCACTATCTGAATTGACAAACTTACCCTCCGCGCAATCAAATCACAATGGGAAGAATTGTCAATTCAGATAATGAGCGGAATAAAATATGGTCAACCCGAGCGCAATCGACGCAAGAGCTTTGCATATTCGATCCCTATCTATGGTTTTCTAGGAAGAATTTCGCGACTTGGGTTTAGACGCTTGTGTGTGCAGGTGTCGTGATCCTCAGAGTATGCAAGACATGCACAATAATTGATATCAAAACAGCGCTTCTAAAAATGTGCGAAATTAAACAAATAAACCCAACACCGAGCCTGCAAAACAAAGGGGTTAGCCAAACACTCCGCCCCTTATAACTCCCATCCTGCAAAAACATATAACACCTATAGAATGAGTCCCAAACAATATCGCCAGAAGTGAGATATGCATGAAATTTTCATTGGCCTAAGTCCACTAAGACTCTTAAAATTTCGAAAAAATTTAAGTATTCCAATTGGTATCTTTTTTCGAAAATTTAAAAATCTCTGTCCCCAGTGGAGTCGCCAGTCTGTCGCGACCCTCTGAAAATATTTTTATTATTTCTAGGGGTTAACGGATTATTAGGTTAATTAGATTTGACTAACCTAACGTGGACCCTCCCAAGCCCTACCGAATCGCAACTTTGGTTTTTGTTTAAATGATTTTGAAATTTGGAGTCGCCACTAATCGTTCTTGGTAGGTCGATTAGAAACCTAAATAAATTAGCGGAAGAACTAATTTATTCCTGCGAACCAGAGATTAGGAGCTCGGGGACTTGGTTACACTAGTTAATTAAAACTAATGCCCTTTCGGTACCTTAATTTCATGGATATCCTAATTCGGCAACTCAGGCTTGGTTTATTCCTAAGGCTCTAGTAGGGTATTCTCTTTTGTATTTTCACTTTTTAAATAGGATGCATGGATGATATATATTTTTATTTGTTATATTTTTTTAAGTGTTAAAGATTCCCTGAAGCCGAAAGAGGGAGTGTGTTAACGACTTCTGTGTAATATTACAACCTACTTATCCTTTAGGTCTGATGATTCAAAAATTAAATTATAGGAAGTACATGACAATGAATAAACACCTCCAATGGGAGGCCTAGCATTGGCTTGGCTCTTCCCTTTGGGATTTAAGGTACAGGTATTTAAGTTGCAAGTATTTAAACTACTGTAAGTAAAAACCTCCAATGGGAGGCTAAGCATTGGCTTGGCTCTTCCCTTTGGGATTTAAGGTATAGGTATTTAAGTTGCAGGTATTTAACTACTATAAGTAAAAACCTCCAATGGGAGGCTAAGCATTGGCTTGGCTCTTCCCTTTGGGATTTAAGGTACATGTATTTAAGTTGCAGGTATTTAACTACTGTAAGTAAAAACCTCCAATGGGAGGTTAAGCATTGGCTTGGCTCTTCCCTTTGGGATTTAAGGTACATGTATTTAAGTTGCAGGTATTTAACTACTGTAAGTAAAAACCTCCAATGGGAGGCTAAGCATTGGCTTGGCTCTTCCCTTTGGGATTTAAGGTACAAGTATTTAAGTTGCAGGTATTTAACTACTGTAAGTAAAAACCTCCAATGGGAGGCTAAGCATTGGCTTGGCTCTTCCCTTTGGGATTTATGGTGCAGGTATTTAAATTGCGGATGGACTTTGTCCTCTCCATTCTGGGGTATGAATTCTTTAAAATGAAATACAACGAATTGATTCAACAATTTGAAATTTGTTCGCGCTTGAGGACTCCTCCAAGCCGATTTTGTGCTTCCACAAGGTTGACCATTGATATAGAGCTGCGGCTTCCTGACATAAAATAAAGTGAAGTGTCAGTATACAAAATATGTGCTAATCTGCACCTAAAACCAGAAGAGTGGAAAGAGTACTTATCTCCCATTTTTTGGGAGGGATTTCTATAATTGATTTTCGCTCTCTATGTTCCCAATATAGAGAGTTTCTTTTGAATTAAGAGGGACTTTTAGTCACAGATCAGTTGAGAAATCGGTGGACAGCTTAGGAGCTTGTCTGGGCCGATTTTTGCATCTCTACGAGATTTTTGCTGTTGACGTAGAGATATCCTTCTCCTGACATAAAATATGGGGAAAAAAAGAGATGGAGAAAGTGTATACAATTTGTGCTAATTTGCGAGTAAAATCATAAATAAATGAATAAATAAAAACACTTAGCTCGAATTTGCTTGCTCGTTGACGAGGATGAACTCTTGATTTATATTGATCGATGAAAGAATTTGTGATGATAACCCCTAGCTTTAAACTCCCATCATCTTCAAAATTCTCTCTCTTTTGGTATTTTCTTTCTCTCAAAATTTTCTTCAATCTCCCAAAACTCTCTCAAACATCCAAAATTTCCTCTCCAAAAAATTCTCCCAAACACTTCAAATTTTCTCTCTCAAGAATCCTTTCTCAAGCTCACTTCTTCCTCCTTTTATAACCTACTCATCTATCTCCCATTCTAATTTTTCCACTAACTCTATCTCCCATTCTAATTTCTCCACTAACTCTTCTTCATTTTCATCTTCCATTCTCCATCTCTATCTCACATTCTAATCTCTCCACTAACTCTTCTTCATCTTCATCTTCCCTTCTCCATATTTATCTCCCATTCTAATTTCTCCACTAACTCTTCTTAATCTCCATCTTCCCTTCTCTATTCTTATCTTCCATTCTAATTTCTCTACTAACTCTTCTTCATCTCCATCTTCCCTTCTCTATTCTTATCTTATTTTCTCCATCCATTCTTCTCCAACTTCTCTTCTTCATCTCCTCTTCTTCATCTTCCCTTCTCTATTCTAATTTATCCACTAACTCTTCTTTTTATTATTTGTAAAATAATCCTTCAAGAGTTAGGTATTTGCACTCTAGTCCTTGAATTTTAAGTATTTACAATTCAGTCCCTGAAAAAAATATATTTCTTTAAGTCCAAATCTCCTCACAATTTTTGACACACCAAAATTTACCACATGTCAAATTTAAGCTCATTTCTTGTCGCTGAAAATAATGCATAATTTAATTAAAGCCCTTTTGCAAAATTAAGTCATTCTGGGTATAATTGGGCCAAGATGAAAATTTAAAATATTAGAAGACAATGTCACAACTCATAAAAAGTGAAAGTTAAAAATAAGTTGACTCAAATTAAATTTTTTTAGGCCCGATTCGAGATTATACTCGTGAAGGAACACGTGACTCGAATTGGATTTTTCTGAATTTGCGATGGCCAATATGAAAATAGATTTAAAATAAAAATATTAACTATCTTTGTGTATTTTTTGGCCTCAAATGTTATTTTTCCAAAATTTTCAAATATTTTTGTATTTTTTTTTAAAAAAATTAAAATATATATAATATGAAAAATTATTTTTTGGTCAAAATTCGTTCCCTAGGCTTGGCTAAGGTTCCCAAAGTTGATTTTTCAATTTTATGAATTTTTATGGATTTTCTATTAATTTTCGAAAATAAATAAATAAAAAATACGTAAAAATACTGAAAATATGAAAAATCGTTTTTTGGTCAAAATTGGTTCCCTAGGCTTGGCTAAGGTCCCCAAAGTTGATTTTTCAATTTTATGAATTTTTATGGATTTTTTATTACTTTAGCAATAGAAAAAATGATTAAAAATCAGGTGTCAACACTTCTCTATGAAATTGTTATAGTTTTGTGCAAATCAAATCCACCTAATATGCAAAGATGTAGTCATCAATTCTCTTGAGGGGCGACAATTATCGCAAATTAGATGTTATTTGATAAGGTGGATTATCATATGCTAAGCGGGACTTTAAAAAACGATAAGTCGGCATATCCATCTACAAAAAATGAAAAAAAAATTATGAAATAAGAAAAAACTTATTTCTTTGTTAATATCACGAAAAACTTTAAACCTGTGCATTTACGATAAATTTATCTCAACTCATTTTTTTATCACGAAAAGTCTGAAATTGATACGCTTGTGATAAATTTACTTCAAATCATTTATTTCGCTATAAAAAATCATAAATCGGTACACATATGATAATTTTATATATTTATGACAAATTGACTCTATGTTAGTTTTCATTAAATTGAGTTAACACGTCAACTGTCATATGTCATTTGATTGAGCAATTTGATGGTAAAATTTATTACAAGTGTACTAGTTTAAAGTAAATCTGTCGTAAGTATATTATTTTAGGATTTTCAATAATCATAAAAATAATTTAGAGTAAATTTTTTTTAAATATATCAGTTTGAGATTTTTATGGTTAAAAAATAATTTATGATAAATTTTTTATAAATATATCAATTTGAGGTTTTTTTTAATATTAACCCTTTTTTTCCCTTTCACGAATCCTCCAAATCCCTAATATTAGAAGGTTTTTTTCATGCTCTTTTCTCCACCCAATTAGCCAAAACAGAAGGGGAAAATAGGCCAAAAAGACAGTTCATTTTCCAGTTTCCATGGTGTGATGATTAGGGCCTCTCAACGATGTCTCTGGCAGATGGGACATGTTGCCGAATCTACACTCTATTTTGACTGACTGTGATTGAAGATCAATACCGACCGGAGAATTGAAATTTTTTATTCTTAAACTCATCGTTTATGATCATTGCTTGTTTGATCCCAGTTTCTATATGGAAAATCGTGCGCGCTCTCTCTCTTCCTTCTGCACCTGCACCTGCACCTGCACCTGTAATAGCATTTATTTTTTTGGGTAAATCAATTCGTAATGTTGGAATTTTTCTCGCCAAAAATCTGAACTTTCATTTTTTTTTATAGTAGATTTATAAAAGTACATGTATAGAACTCGATAAAAAAATGATTGTATGTATTTCTCCGTGTTAAAGGATAATTTCATTAATCATATATTGGTGAGCTTCGAGTTCCTCTTCTTGTGAAAAAGGTGGCAATTATTTTAACTCTGATTGACTCGTGTAGTTAAATTTGGACATGGACTTAAGTCTGTCCACCCTTACCATTATGAAGGCACTTTTTTATGAGCTTGGCAAGGGACTATAGTTATACAGTCGGCCTAAATCAATTAGGCTCGAGTCAAGTTATTCACGACACGGAACTGTTATGTGTTTTCTAACCACGACAAAAACCAAATCGAAAAGCTCAATTCGAACTCCCCAATCGATCGCCTCTAAATAGAACTAACCAAATGATGCCTAAGGACAGCATATTTCGAGGCTTCGATAGGTATTTTGACAAAAATCAATAACTTCATGGAAAAATTATAATTTTTTGTTCACATGTTTTCATGCTTTTTTTTTAATCAAATCGCTGCATTTTCATTTGTAAAAAAAAAAAAATATTTCCACACCTTCTTTGGTTCCATACACATCGTTTTTACTGAAATGATACAAATATCCCTAAAAAGTAATTATGTGAATTTCATATCTTTCGTCTCTTCAATTTTCACATTCTTTTCAAAGGTTACACATTCCGTAATTGTAAGTATTTTCTCTTATTTCCTTAAAATTCTTCTTTTAGTGATTTTTTTTTTGTTATGTTCCTTTCCCTCGATAGAAGCTTCTGGCCATCTTCACTCCAAACAAAGGACGGTGAAAGATACTCTTTATTCGAGTCTAACTTGGGCTTTAGAAAACTTCATCTTCCTTTAATCATGTTATTAAGCCTAAACGTGATTCAGAGTTTTGAATATTTGTCTCCATTCATTAAAGCTTCAAGGCTAATGTATCTTACTGGAGCCTTCTGATTCATTTTTTTATTTTATTTTATTTTTTACCAGCATTCAGCTTCACAATAATTTCACGACTCAACACGTATTAAATTTTATATTCTTCTCTCAATAGAACTGGCCAAACAAATTAAAAGTCTCGATAAAACAAGCATTGACGTCGCGCTTGATGAAATTTTGTTTTTTTATCACAAGGTTGCAGGTGGCATCGATGGAAAACAAAATCACCACGAATTTGATGTGATCTTGAAACATAGCTATAGTTGTACAGTTAAAATTTACCGGTCGTTAACGGCATTCTTGTAAAAATATCATGGAACATTGCTTTTGTTATTTTTGTTTTTTAGGCTCCGTTTATTTCGCGAAAAATAAATGATTTGAAAAATATATTTTCTAAAAATAATCACTTTATTTATCGATTGAAACAATTAGTCAATCGAAAATTATTTTTTTTATCAGCAACATTTGATATTTAAACATATTCATGAACGATGAAACTATATTTCGTTCATTCACTTTCAAAAGCGATAAAAGCTATCGTTTTTTAAGAAATTATTTTTTCGAAATCTTTATTTACTGCAAAATATACGAAGCCTTAATGTTACAATAAAATGGCAAGGAATAATAAATTATGAAAAGAACAATGGCAATGCATAAAAGAAATGAGTAATTAAAACGGTGCACCAACTTTGTGTACCGAGAGAAAGGAAGGAATAACAACCATGGGCAAGCAACGAGAGAATAACAAAAGAGTACTTACAGCTGCGGGTTTACGATATTAGAATGATCAATTTAAAGGTATTTAGGTCGGTTTTTGTGAAAAATGATGTGTGCCGAGCCAAAAAGGGTAGGAAAATAGCGTCATCTTTCATCTAATCAAGTCCTTCTCCTTAGACAGCTTTTATAATCAAATCCTTTCAACGTCAAATTCGAAAAATCCCATTGAAGTAGCTCTAGGACAATGTCATGAGGTGATGTGGATAAAACTTTTTCATCGTGAACATTGATTAAATTTTATTCAATTCATATTCCGAGTTAAATTTTCCATCAATGTCCACATGGGCATATGCCATTATATTCGCATTGTACTTTGCCTTCATTTAGCGATCCTGTTAACCAAATTTGGTACCGGACCGACAAACCAAAAAAAAAAAAACTAAATTCGGTGGGATTTGAAGTCGAAGGGACTCAATTAAAATAGTATGATTTAGTTACATAAATTCAAAGAGCACGAATTCAATTAGAAAATGCATGAAATTACAAAGATAAAGTGCGGAATGTTTACATCTTGTATTGGAGGCGCGTTGACATTCTGGATATGGTCTATTAAAATCCTAAAGTGGAGATGGAATCGAGACATCTTGTTTGATCGCACATCCTTTCTCCATGGATAAAATAGAGAAAGGACGTGCTCATACCCTCGTCTCATTTAAACGCCCAATTATTTTAAAAACACTCGACAGAAAAAAAAAGAAAAAGAAAAAAGAAGTGCTCTTAATACATTTTGTCAGGGCTCATGGAGCTCTGGGTGTAAACTCCCGGCGCATCGAGTGAATCTCGGCCGTTGATGACATGAGCCCCTCTTTATCTCATAGCTGATCTCGCGGTAATTGTGCAAGGGTGGAAGTTTTCCGATCCTCGAATTTTCCTTATTTAGGGCCAGATGATCTCCCCACCGAATTATCTGCGCATCTCAATTAATTCACTATCCCGAGTCAGTGTTAAGTGCAAACTCACCCGCATTGATTCGACGCATTCGAGATTTTAAAAATCCAATCATAAAACGCGAAAGCAAACTCCACTGTCATTTGAGCCGCGAAACACTCTGTTTCGTGCCCGAAATATTTTATTTTATCATTATTATTATTTTTCTCCAGTCAACTTTGTACTTAAAACTCGACTTCTAGAGAGAGAGAGAGGGGGGAATAAAAAAACCATCATGTGACTAGCTGAAAGGGCTCATCACATGTTTTATTTAATTCTTCACCATCATGCCAATGTCCTCTATTTTCCACCACTTTGGCAACACCCAGAATGTGGTTGCCTTTTCTTGTCCTCCTCCCATTAGTCCCCCCAATGTGGAGCTTCCACAACTAAACTAAAAAAAAAAGAAAAAAAAAGAGAGGGGAATATCATCAAGCCTATGTTCCTTCAACGAGCCACCACTAAATGGGCATAAAATGATTAAGACCCGGAAACAAACGGATGGAAGGATTCTTGCGGCTTTACTTGGATACCGTAAACTCGACCGTCCACGTATGTCCAGTCGCCACTGAGAGCAGAGCCAGTCTTTATTCTCTAAATCGCTTGGTTTAGAATCGTTCCTCCAAGTCAAAATTCCCCGCAACCCTCTTTTCTTTTCTTTTTTTATTACGGAAAAGGAAGGCGGGGAAGGATCACGAGGGTTTGACGTTCATTTGAAAACGTTTGGGATGAAATTATAGCTGGTTCGTAGAGAAAAATCACCTAAAAAAATCTTAAATTTATTACATTTTTATCGATTCATTTATGAATTGTTTAATTTTTTAATCGAGTCTTACAAATTTTCACGTTCTTATTAATTCGGCCAATCTAGTTAATTTTGGTCGAAACTCACGCTCACGCATGGCATGTCGACACTGTATGGATAATTTTTAAAAGTATTTTAATATTTATGAATTTTTTATTAATTTTTTCTTCCTCTCTTTGCTTTTTTTCCTTACTTTGGCTGACGAGGGTCATAGGGTCCTCTCCCGTGGCCACGGTGACCTCGCAAAGATCTAGGCAAGCGCGTAACGGCCTTCTCCTCCCAAATTTAAGAAAAACAAAACAAAATAATAATAAATTTAAATTATCATTAAAAATTATCCACGTTAGAACCGATCGTATCATGAAAAATGACCGATAATTCATGTCAACAATTTTTAGCTTAAATTGATGTGTACTCAATTAACAAAACGTCATAAATTTTTATAACTCGATTGTCAAAATTAAAATGTTTATGACTGAATTAATAGAGGTGCAATAGATTTATGAATTTTTTAATAATTTTTTTTACTGTTGCAATCCCAAAAGGAGAGTCTCTCCCACAAAATGTACGAGGTGGATACGAGTTATTCAAAGGTCCCTTTACAAAGGGACTAATTACCTAAATAAATCCAACTTTGGGGTCAATGTCAATTATACCCCCCAAACGTCTTTTGTCTAAAAAAATATCTCAAACATTCACTTTAATATCAAATCTGCTCACGCGTAAAAAAGAAAAAAAAGAAACTGCTGCTGGTTTCCTCAAAAATATTCGTGACATGATCTTATTGTTGTTCCATACGAGCATGAAGGTGTGGATGAAGACATAAATTCTGATAATAAACTTTTAATTGGTCCTGACGATATTGACAGTGTTGAAAAAAACAAGTGGCAATTTTTGGATTCGTGAGCAGATTTATGATTAGAGGGAAAAAAAAATGCAAGACAGAATTGAGATTTCACCTAAAATCGAGAGATTTCAGATAATTAAGCCGTTTATAAGTACATCGAACCCGGGGTTCGGAGAAAGACAGTTTGACCTTTTCACTGGAAAAACCAACCACATGAACCGTGAGTCTCCCACTACCTCTTTGTTTATCTTAAGATCTGCGAATAGAATCTGTTCTTCATGGGCAGTGGACTGACTCTGGGAAAAACGACTGGGAATAAATGCTTTTGTCTTTGGTTGTCACGAGTTTGCACGGCTCTCGTATTTTCGTCTAATGCTCAAACCTAAGGAGGACTTCTGCTTAGAATTAAAGGGTCATCCTTCCATGGAATAAAAGGGTCCCTCCCCATAAAGCTCTCTTGGCATAGAGATATTCGACGAAAGTGTTCTTGTTCGTGAAATGAGGCGATTTTAATATGGAAACTTTAGGAGTTATTGGATTAATCTCTAAGTGGGTGTCTGTATACATCTCAAAAATGAAAATAAAAAAGGGTCGGGGGTTCAAGGAGAGAAGGTCAAACTATTTGACCCTCGAAGAAGAGATGCTGATCCTGTAAGTAGATTCGTCTACGCAGATATATGTACTCCTTTGGCAAGTTGAAAGCTACAAAGATCGTGCGAGGAATGGTATTTAGCGCGATGCCGATTTGCTGCTCTATAATATATACCCAAAATTGGAGCTTAACGAGTGTTCGTGTGGCGGTTTACGTTGTCTTTGAGATTATCGTGTGACGAGGTATATGGTATAATTTCGGCACGCGGCTCACGCTCAACTGGTAAATATTGGCTTATCGATTTCGTGTCCCCAAAGTTTTACGTGATATTAAGTCCTTTCGACTTTGATTTTAAGTTTGAAAAAAAAAACGTAAAAAGGGACCAAATCGCCTGATTTAAAATTATATTAAATAATTATTTTAAAGGATTACATAAAACAAATCGAAGGCTCGTTTTTAATGACTTTGTACTTAATATTCACAAAGTATTAACTTACAATTAACTTTCGTCCATTAAACTAAGAAAATTCAAAATTTTGTGTCATTTGACATAGGCAGATTGACATTTAATTCAATTTTTTGTCCTTCTGTTGAAATTAAAGATGCCTTCTATCCTTTAAGCATATTTATTCATTATAAGTTACAATGAACGTCCATCCACCTAAAGTTCATGGAGTTTGTAATTCGTTAGAAAGATAAGAGATAAATTCAAAGCTATAATACCATAGTCGAAAGAGAGAAATTCAAGTACTGGCTTATGGCTAGACATGCTACTTTTAAAATACTATAATCCAAATATTATCTAAATAATGGTAACAGAAAGAGGATCTTGATTTTGAATTTAGCCATTCGAAAGATTGAGTGAAAATGTCATTTGACGAATATGACACTAAATAAGGAAATCAGCATGCTCTGAAATGTAAAAAAAAAATGAAAAAATTGAATTTGCGAAGAAGCTAACGATATTCGAATTTTTCTGTTCTGTTCTTTTAACTACACATCTGTTATAAAAAATTTCAAGCACCATTTTATTTACCTAACTCGTAGTTTTTATTTATTTGGTACTTTCTACAGGCGACTGTATTTTTCTCTCGTCGAAAGGAAAATTTTCATTTCACGTCAAAAAGAGATATATAATTTCAATTTGAAAGATAAATCAGCTTGGTACAATCGCTCACTCATTCCATAAAGATGGGTCTGTCGTAGGATCAAATACAACTAACGGTCGATCGTCGAATCTCACATGACACGTCGAGATTTCCTTATCAAATAGTTATGTCTATGGTAAAGGCGGTGCACATGTAGATTCGGCATCTTCAATACCATCACCATATAAAGATAACAACACCAATAAGTTCAAAAAGCATTGAAGACGATTGTACGCTCTTGATCTACTTCTAGATTGGAATATAACAACACATAAATCTAAATCTAGTTTCAAATCAAGCGAATACCTGCAAAAGAGATGCCAATTGTTTAAGAAATTACTTTTCAGATAAACCGACTGTTGAAGGCAGCAGTAAACGAGACTCGCAGACTTGCAAAGTGCTCAACTATATGGAGGAAGCATCGAAATCGTAGCGAGCGAGAAGATCTAGAATATTAGATCCTTCCGAGGCGCTTGCGCTTCGGTCTTCTAATCCCTAGTTGTCGTCGCTGCTCGCTGATCTTTGGTCGCACGTTCCCGCTGCACAGGCCGCCGGTCGCCACCGTCCATCTTCGATCGAGGATCTTCAACACCGTAGCTCTCTGATCCTCGCCACCTTCACCGAAATTTTTATATTAAATAAAAGAAATCGAGAATATAAATCTTTAAGGTCGTATCGAACCATTTCTATTCATTTTATATTATGAATAGAAATCTTACATAGTTATCTAATACAGCTCATAAGTTATTTTTGAAAACAGAATAAAGAAAATTATTTTTGCTCGGACGCCGGACAGAATCGTTACAAACAGACTCTTAACGCATTTTACTTTATACAATAGATCTTGGTGTACTCGAGTATTTCCCAGTTTCACATCAGGCCAGCTAAGCCCACTAGGATCGCGAAAGAACAGACGAGGAGCCCGTACGAACAGAGGCTTTTGACGGGGAGGAGGAGGAGGAGGAGGAGGGGACCCACTCCACCTGGGGAATGGCGACGCGGAATGGAAACAAAAAGGACAGTGGACTTTCGGGGGTCGCAGCCAAAACCGGAGTAGAGGACAGGCGGAGCCTTTGCGCTGGGGTCGGACTTGACTGCATCCGAGTCCATGTGGACCTGGTTAATCAGGCGGCATCCCACGGCTCATATGCAGACATTTCCACCAAAAACGAACGATTGTGGTTAGTCAGTACGGACCCGCGGTGTCGAATTTGGACAGGCGGAACCCTCCTGCCGGTCCCAAATCCATCGCGATATTTTTTTTTTCCCTCCTCTTTTTCTACTCTAGGTCTTCTGCCGTCCTATCCAATTTCACCGTAAAATTATTCCGATCTCACGAAAGCCACGATAATGTTGTTTAAGCCACAAATCTATCCCCCATTAATCACGAGTTGCTCGAGAGTCCTGAGCTGAAATCCCCGAGTGCGAGCTCTTCGAGTGCCAGCACTCCATATACGAGAGGCGGGTCACTCCTGGGTAGAGATTGGAGATCGAGCGCAAAATCAAAACACCTCGAGCGACATGGAAGGAAGGCTCTCTCAAGAGTAAGAGCAACCGAAGAAATTCAACCCTAATTACCCTGATTTTGATCAAAACTTCAAATCTAAAACGATGTTTGGGTAGATATGGAAATTCGTCTTCAAAAAACTTCTGGAGCATTGACATGGTAAATGTCCCATAAGATCATTAAGAAAATCGATAACTTTTTATGAAAGAAAGATAGGGTAAAATCGAAATTTGATCTAAAGTTGAAGTTTTTTCACGAGATAAAAAAAGAGTTTGAAGTGGGATGAGATTCGATTAAAGTTAAGGGCATTTTATGGGAAAAAAAAGTTACTAAATTGATATTGGACTTACAGTTAAAGTTAGAAATTGTTTTATCAAATAAAAAAAGTTTAAAATTACTTTTAGGCCGGATCTAAAGTTGAGATTTTTTCAAGGTATTATCCTTTATCTGACCATCCCGTCTGACATCTTTGTTCGGTTCTTCCCAAGGCAGAGGACGAAGGTCGACAGAGACCGGGGGGGGGGCGGGGGGGGGCGGGGTCACGGTCGGGCTTGCGCACATCGTGCAACGACAATTGGCGTTAAATGTGATGGCAGACCAACAGCGTAGCTAGCGTCCATTGAGCTTCCTCATCCCACAGGGCCAACAAGAGGAAAAAGAAAGACATTGACCGTTCGATGTTTACTTCTTCCCCCGCAAAACGCAGCCGTTGATCCCAAAAAACCTCCGCAGGCACCAGATCGAGATTAACTTCGCGCGGCGGTGCTAATTCATCGTTATCTCAACTTGGAATAATCGCGTTAGACCCGTCCATAATCGCATTAGATCCGTCCTGACTTGAATAACCACCTTGATCGAAGGTCAGTTTTCATCAAGGAAAAAGTTAAATCGACAGTCACGGTACTATCATCGTGACGTGCTTGCCATTCAAATTTATCATAATTTCTTTTTTTTTTTCATTTGTAAGCTCATGATTGGCATTTGACTATCCACTGTAACATCTTATTTTGGAACGAACTAACATAAAAAGAAAAATGAAAGAAAAATTCACAAGCAGGATTCAGATCATACGATGCGAATACGTATGAATCGGCGGATGGAATGAGTTTCATGCACATGACTTGCGATGTTGGGCTTGCCGCTCGCTTGTGCCGGGACCTTTAAAGACTAGCTTCTGGAAACCACGCAACATTAATGGCCCAGATTAATTCTTAGAAATGGAACTCCACCGAATCTGGGCATGAAGCATCTCTTATTCCCGTAACCATGCAGAGAGCATCATGCATGGACTGGCTTTAACAAAAACTCCAATTCCAAGTTGTTTATTCATATCACGAAGGGAGACTTCGATCGATTCTCGCCTTTTTACAGGGACACTTGCGCTATCCTATCCTCTGTGCTCGCCCCGCTATTAATAATAGGGTGGTTCCTCATCCCCCATTCGAATTTTAGCTTCTTCTCTAGCTCGCACGCCTCCCCGGCGACGCTCCGGCCGCCGTCCTTCATCGACCACGGGCGGGCGAGAAGGCGAGATGGCTACGAGGGCGAGACCACCCTGCAACCACGTTCCCTACTTCTTCTTCTTCTTCCTCCTCTTCCTTCCCTTCGTCTCGAGTTCTCGCGCACGGAGCGACCTCGACGTGCTCCTGAAGCTCAGGACCGCCTTGGCCGCGCCTAACTCTGCTGCCCTCCGCGACTGGGTCGCCTCCTCGTCGCCGCCTTCTTCTTCTCCGCATTGTTCCTTCACCGGAATCACGTGCGATGCCGACTCGCGCGTCGTCTCCCTCGACCTCACCTCCGTCGGGCTCTTCGGCCACATCTCCCCCGAAATCGGCCTCCTTCGTGACCTCGTCAACCTCACGCTCGCGGCCGACAATCTCACCGGCACCCTTCCGCCGGAGCTCAGCAACCTCACGTCCCTCCGTTTTCTCAACCTCTCCGTCAACCTCCTCTCCGGGGGCTTCCCCGGCGGAGTCCTGAGGGCGATGACCGAGCTCGAAGTCCTCGACGTGTACAACAACAACTTCACGGGGTCGCTGCCGCCAGAGGTGATGGGGCTCAAGAAGCTGAAGTGGCTCGACCTCGGCGGCAACTACTTCACCGGAGAGATACCGGAGGTTTACTCGGAGATGGAGAGCCTGGAGTACCTGGGCCTGCAGGGGAACCAGCTGACCGGCAGAGTCCCGGAAAGCCTCGCGAAGCTGAAGAATCTCCAGAAGCTCTTACTCGGCTACTTTAACTCTTACGCCGGTGAGATTCCGGCGGAATTCGGGTCTCTGAAAGAGCTCAGATATCTCGACATGGGGGGATGCGGCCTCTCCGGCGAGATTCCGGCGAGCTTGAGTGAGCTAAAGAAGCTGGACACTCTGTTCCTCCAGCTGAACAATCTCACGGGCTTTATCCCCTCCGAGCTCTCGAAGATGCCAAGCCTCATGTCCCTCGACCTCTCCAACAATTACCTCACCGGAGAGATTCCAGCGACCTTCTTCGAGCTGAAGAACCTGACCCTCCTCAACCTGTTCGCGAACAACCTGTACGGCCAGATCCCCGATTTCGTCGGCGAGCTGCCGAACCTAGAGGCCCTCCAGGTTTGGAACAACAACTTCACGTGGAAGCTGCCGGAGAGCCTAGGAAGGAACGGGAGGCTGAGGTTCCTCGACGTCACGCAGAACCACTTCACCGGCACGATCCCTCGGGATTTGTGCCGGGGAGGGAGGCTCGAGACGCTGATCCTGACGAACAACTCGTTCTTCGGCCCGATCCCTGAAGAAATTGGCGAGTGCAAGTCGCTGACCAAAGTCCGAGTCGGCAAGAACTTCCTCAGCGGAAAGATTCCCCGGGGGATCCTCAATTTGCCGCAAGTAACAATGATCGAGCTCAACGACAATCTCTTCTCCGGCGAGCTCCCGGCTGAGATGTCCGGCGGGAGCTTGGGAAGGCTGATGCTCTCTAACAACAGGATCTCCGGTGAGATCCCTCCGGCGATTGGCAACATCAGCGGCTTGCATACTGTGTCCCTGGACGCGAACAGGTTCTTAGGCGAAATTCCCAGCGAGCTTTTCTGGCCGAGATCCCTTCTGGCGGTGAACATCAGCGGGAACAACCTGAACGGTGAGATTCCTGGTTCGGTCGCTGGGTGCACTTCTCTGGAAGCCCTAGACTTGAGCAGGAACAAGCTCGCTGGCGAGATTCCGAGAGGCTTGTCTCGCCTGAAAGTGTTGGGCGTCCTCAATCTGTCAAGCAACAGACTGACCGGCCCAATTCCGAGGGAAATTCGCGCCATGACCAGCCTCAACACGCTCGATTTGTCCTTCAACGATCTCTCCGGCGAAGTCCCCCACGAGGGCCAGTTCCTCGTCTTCAAGAACTCCTGCTTCATCGGGAACCCGAACCTCTGCTCGCCAGGCCGCTCGTCTTGCCCCTCGCGGTCCAGGGCCTCGCTCACTTCCTCGAGGGTTGTAATCACGGCTATCTCACTCGTGACCGCCGCGCTGCTCATCACGGTCACGGTCTACCAGGTCCTAAAGAGGAGGCGGCGGGGCGCTAGAGCCTGGAAGCTCACTGCGTTCCAGAAGCTTGGCTTCAAGGCCGAGGACGTGCTCAAGTGCGTGGAGGAGGAAAATATCATCGGCAAAGGTGGCGCGGGTATCGTCTACCGCGGGTCGATGCCCAACGGGGCGGACGTCGCCATCAAGCAGCTGGCGGGGCGGGGCGTCAGCGGGAGCAGCGACCACGGCTTTTCTGCAGAGATTCAGACCCTCGGACGGATCCGGCACCGGAACATCGTGAGGCTTCTCGGATCCGTCTCCAACAAGGACACCAACCTGTTGCTGTATGAGTACATGCCGAATGGGAGCTTAGGGGAGTTGTTGCACGGGTCGAAAGGGGGCCATTTGCAGTGGGAGACGCGGTATCGGATTGCCGAGGAGGCCGCGAAGGGGCTCTGCTACCTCCACCACGATTGCTCGCCGCTGATAATTCACAGGGACGTGAAGTCGAACAACATTCTGCTGGATTCGGACTTTGAGGCGCACGTCGCGGATTTCGGGCTGGCCAAGTTCTTGCAGGACCCCGGCTCGTCGGAGTGCATGTCGGCCGTGGCCGGCTCCTACGGCTATATAGCCCCAGGTCTGGAGTAGTCTCTGGCTTCATTTCTGTATAACTGGCGTTAATATATCAGTCTGCAGATTAAGTGCTGTGTCCCTGGAGAGAAATGTCAATTGGCAATTCATCGATGGCCGGGGGTCAGCTAACTCTATTAATTTATAGCGAAATGGTCAAAGTTAACTTAAAAGTAATCCTGTTTAGTTATTAACTAGTTAGTGGGCTGCTTGCTATTTGCTGTGTCACAGAGTATGCCTACACGCTGAAAGTGGACGAGAAGAGCGACGTGTACAGCTTTGGGGTCGTGCTGCTGGAGCTGATAGCCGGGAGGAAGCCGGTGGGGGAGTTTGGCGACGGCGTGGACATCGTGAGGTGGGTGAAGAAGACCGTGTCGGATCTCCCGCAGCCGCCGTCCGATGCGGCTTCAGTGCTCGCCGTGATCGACCGCAGGCTGAGCGGGTACCCGATGGCGAAGGTGATCCATCTCTTCAAGATCGCGCTTCGGTGCGTCGAGGACGAGAGCTCCCAGAGGCCCACCATGAGAGGAGTCGTCCACATGCTGGCAAACCCTCCTCCGTCCACCACTGTCGCCACCTCTCCGGATCTCATCAAACTGTAGGGAGTCTCCCGCTATTTTCACAGTAAAATAAAAGCTGACAGACAGGGCTTTGCAAATGATCTTTGGCCAGAAGAGGCTGTGTATGGGTGAATGTTCAATTTTCATGTAATAACGTTGTCCGTGAAAGTGGTCCTGAATGTATCTTCCTTCTGTGGTTGTTCAATGTACAGAAGCTTAAGTCTCTTGAAAAATTGGCTAGTAGAAACTCGCCGATCTGATTCGGCACTCCTCGGTTGGCCCGTCAGCTAGTTTCGAATTGCAATAAGGGGGCAAACATTGGCGAATGCCCGGAGTTCCTGAATCAGAGCAATCAGCCCCTGACAAATTGAAACTTCTTGTTACCTTGATGCCAGGAGATTTCTCCCGTTACGGTCACGGGATCAAACGCCATGTATGTTGCCAACATGGGTCTATCCCTGATCTCACAAACACTGGCACGGATGAAAATAATGTACATGGGCCAAGACTTTAGGCCCAATAGGCTCATTGAGCCAATTTTTTCTGATAAGGGGCCTTGAAATGGACCGGCTTGCATTTCTTTCATATTAGGCCCATTTTGTATGTTCGACCCGAAATGTGGGCCCAAATTACAAATGACCTTTTTAGCGCCAATGCGTCGCGGCCACCACTCAAAAAAAGCCATCCTCCGACCGCCAAAAACGTCCAACTTCGCTCCTCCGATCGCGACTCATCTCCTGAAATCGAAGTCGCTGTTTTCCGCCATTTCACTCAGAGCACTGTCGCCACTTTACCTTTGGAATGGAGGAGCCGCGTCAAGAGGCACCGCCGCCTGGTGCGGACGCTGCGGAGGAAACGGAGAAGAGTCCACCGCCGTGTCCGAACACGGTTACGGTGCGCCGTAACCCTCACCGCCGAGCGAGGCCCACGCCGTCGACGACCACTGCTCGTATATCGCCTAGCTCACGGCCCTTGAAACCGAAACTACCGGACATCTCATCATTTCGACTGGAGGAGATTCTCTCCTTGGACAATTCGGAGAAACATCGGCCGGACGTCTCGGAGTCCGAGCCGGAGAATCTGAAGGTGTACCTCCGAGTCCGACCCCTCAGCGTCAGTAGTGCTCATGGATCCAGAAGAAACCGCGACATGGTGGAGTCGGTTTCTAGGGCTCGGAACGTGTGGCCGTTGAATCCAGTGAGGAAGAAGGAGGCAAGAGGGAAGAACGTGAGGAAGAAGCAGCTGAGTAGTGAGATCTGTATCATGGTGAACGATGCCAAGTCGGTGACCTTGACGCCTCCGGTAGCTCTGCAAGAGTCTAAGAGGATCAAATCCGAGGTCTATGGAGGTTTCTCTGGGGTCTTCTCGCTAGATTCCACGCAGGTTTTGCTCTCATTTCACTGTTTGCTAGAATCACGAAGGAAATATGAATTTCTCTTTCCTTCAATAGATGTAGGTAGTTGAATTCACGATACTGAATCTGCTCTCGGCGATGACTCATTTGTTATAACAAAAACGGAGTTTGAAGCAAACATGACAGTGCGGATCATCACATTGCTCTTCCTTGCCTGATATTTGGGATGTGGGGATTTAACCAGTGACAATTACAGAATAGTTTGGGATTTATTTATTTATTTTTTTCTGCTGTTTTATTGATCTCGTGGATTATCTCCCGACTTGCTGTAGGAAGAAGTGTATGGAAGCATGGTGAAGCCCCTCGCGGATGATTTTTTGAGGGGTAAAAGTGGGATGCTGGCTGCGCTGGGGCCTAGTGGCTCTGGCAAGACTCATACAGTTTTTGGGACTTCCAGAGACCCAGGCATGGTGCCTCTTTTGCTGAGACAGATTTTTGAGCCCTCTAATGGAGAAATCATCAAGTCCCAGAGGTAAAATCTGAAAATCTTCTTGTGGGATAAAGTGGTTTCGAAAATTATCTTTTAAAAGTTCAGTTTTGATCGTCCAGAGTATGATTGTTGATTTTGGCTAACACGAGATCTTTCCAGGGCATTCTTACTTTCAATGTTTGAGATATGCACAGAACGAGGCAAAGGGGAAAAGGCGTTTGATTTGTCTAATGGCTCTGAGCTTTCTATGCAACAGGGGACTTTGAAAGGTCTCCGGGAGGTGATTGTTGATAGTTATTGATGCTTTCAGTAAATTGGCATTTCTTCTTTTCTGCTTCATTTGTATGTGTTTTGTTGATAAGACATGATGACTTAAATTTATCAATTGAGGCAGGTCATCATTACTGACATAGAACAGGCAGAGTCCTTAATAGCCTGTGGAATGTTGAAGCGTGCCACTGCCATGACGAACACAAATAGTCAATCAAGGTGAATGCAAAGACCTCTGCTTTGCAAAAGCAGAGATTGATCTTTTTGGGGTCTTCTGTGAAGAGCAACTGATGTTTCTAGTATGGTACAATAAAGCGTTTTTGCTTTTGAAAAATTATGATGTTACTCGTACACTTGCTACCAATAGGGTAAAAATGCTTTTACAGCACCTTGTAATACTTGATGCAATCCTCTCGTTCTCATTAAATTCAAGGACATTCAAAGAAATCATGACCGTCATTAGGGTAATTGACTGGCCATTTTTATTCCACCAGCCCATGGGACAGGACCTTCTCTTTGAGTTTGAAAATAAGTTCCTAGGGCCATCGTGTCCAAGACTACGATTCTGTCATATTGCCACCTTATTAAGCCTTAATGATTGTGCTCCATAACTCATCATTCATGACTAAAATGTAATTCATACCAACAAATAGACTGTTCACGTTGTGATCTCGTTGAGATTAACGCAAAGTGTGATGTTGCCATGGTTTCTCTTGAAGGTGTTCCATGTACTTATGAGTGTGCCCTTGGCCTTGAATGCATATCTACTTACGGATCGTGACCCAACTTACTATGATATAGGTAATCAGTTCCTGTGAGGAAACATGAGATGGTCAATCATATGCATTTGGTCTTAACTTCGATCATTTGACATAGGCTTATAGGTACACGGTTTCCTGCTATTTTCTCTTATTTTCTGATTTGTCAACCATTGTAGCAATATTAATTTCATCGAATTTGGACCTGCCTTTGCAGGGCATTGATTTTTGTTACCTCTCTTATGACGAAAGAGTTTCTAGTTTGTACCTGAATATATGCTACTCCTCCTGTTAACTATGGCGCTTATGTTGCTTTATTTGAATTATAGTTAGCAAAACTTGTTACACACAGAAGTTCTTTCATGTTTGTAGCCGATCCCAATGCTTGATAAACATCCGTAATGTGTCTACAAATCATGATGGAGAAGATCAATCTAGTGCTGCCGTTTTGACAATTGCTGACCTTGCTGGAGCTGAAAGAGAGCGGAAAACTGGAAATCAGGTTTGACGTTTTCCTTGTGTGTAAGACACGTGGGAAATACTCTAGCTAGTCCCTCCTTATCTTTAGAATGTGACTAATGAGTATTTAGCAAGTCACTCAATGTAGTTACTTTAATTGAAATAATTAAGTATAGGCTTCATGTGATGGTTGCATGGTTTGTTATTTTGCAGGGGACAAGATTACTTGAAAGTAATTTCATCAATAACACATCCATGGTCTTTGGTCTGTGCTTGAGAGTATGTTATTTGACTTTATTTCATCAGTTAATTCCTACCAATACCTAGAGCAGTCATCACAAGATAATCAAACTAATGATTTTAATAATGCTTACAGTTACTTATAAAATAATGACATTGACCTTTTTTGGTTTGGTTATGAAGTCATTGTTGGAGCACCAAAAAAACCCAAAGAAAGTGTTGCAGAAGCATTACCAGAATTCTTTGGTAATAATCTCTCTGTATTCTCATCAGTAACAGTTTATATACAGACTTGCGTGTTGACAGTTCATGATGGAATGCCTTTTCTTCTGGTCCTATGCATTTTGAAGACAGTTTAGAATTTGGATGTCCATATGCAGTCTTCATGTTTTATGGTGCTAAATTTGGATGGCTATTAACTTAAGTTAGTGTTACAGTTGACCAGATACTTGCGAGATTACTTGGAAGGCAAGAAGAGGATGACTTTGGTAGGAATTGTTCTCATATTGAGGTTCCTATTGATTTTAGATTTTATAGGGTCAAAATTGTTTGTTGTTCAACAAGAAGTCTTTTCGGTTTCAAGTTGTTGAAGAATCAAGGAGATGTTACCAATCTGCATTTATATCTCCAAGTTGTTAATACATAGATTTATGGTTGTTGTAACTGCAGGTATTGACAGTTAAACCAGGAGAAGATGACTACCTTGATGCATCATATCTTCTGCGGCAAGCTTCACCTTATACGAAGATTAAGTATGGGTCTATCTACAATGCTACTTCATTTAAACTATGAATCTTTTGTGTAATACAATTTCATACTTGTGCAGGTTTAACAAAGTGGAGGAACATTCCAATCCAATTGGTACGAAGAGACATTATTTGACAGCGCCTAGAGTTGAAGAGCCCAAGAGAATGAAATATGGTGGCATTGATGTTTCTGTGGTACTGTTCTCTTTTCATTGGTTTGACACGCATGATTAAAGTGTTTGAATAAATTTGCTTTATGTTGCATCTGCACACCGTCACTATGCTTCTGTAAATGGTTTTGGGTTCCTATTGTATTCCTAACAACATAATATTACACTTCCTGGGGAACTTTTTTGTGTGAAAACTCATCATGATAAGGCAATGCTCCATTCGACATTAGTCAGAGACCTTTGATGGAATTTGCAGTCATGATTTTGCTGCTGCTTCAATTGTTTGCTTTTACTATGATAGATTAGGCAATGGAGCTTTCATGTTCTTTTTCTGCTTGTGTGGTGTGGGTTCCCTACTTGCTTGCCAAAGAGAAACCTTTGTAGTAAAATCTTGGACATGGTTGAGGACCAGCAAGCCGAGCGTGTTAGGTCTTTGGTGTGCAGGGTGTCCTTTTTCTCTAAAAAGGAAAAACATGAAAGTAGTTGCCCCACAATATGATGATCAGCAATTGTTTGTGTCGATCTGGTCTAAGACAATGTAATCACTGGCTAATTTGTTATTTTGCATGGAGTGAACAAAACCAACAGTGAAAAAGAAGGAAGGAAACAAAAGCTCCTGTAAAACACATTTACGCCATAGTAGTGCCACCTCGGGGTCATGTAAGCACCAGTGCATTCTCGTTTGCACTGATTAGTATTCTGATAGAGCATGATCCAGTTACCATTTTGACATGCTACATGAAGTTGAATGGTCAAATCTGACAGAGCATGATCGAGTTACCATTTGGATATGCTACATGAAGTTGAGTGGTCAAACTGAAGAATTTTGACCTCAGTGATTTGAAGAGGGTAAAGGTTGGTGACTAAATGTGCAATTTATCCTCACAACCCATCGACCTTTAGATTTTAACAACTCACTCAACAGTAGCAGTGATATGTGATCATCTTGGCACTCTCTTTATTCTTGTGATTTGTACACTCATCGTAGAGGATGAGTGATTAACACAATTGCTGCAGCTGCAAGGACAAGATTTTGCTATATCAAGGTGCTCAAGTGAATATTGCAAGGAAAAATTTATGCCAAAGTTTTTTGCACTATAAAGCAGAGTTATAACATTGTTGGGGAAGATTGTCTTCTGTTTGTGAAATGAATTGCAGCCTCATTTATTTCAAACGATCGATTAATTCATATGACAATCAAGAACATTTTTCCTTTTATTCAAATAGATTTCTTTTTCCCGTTCTTTCTGGGCTTTTTGTGACAACTTCGTGTGCATATGCTTCTAAATAAATAAGCTACTAGGAAATTTTTGTCTTCCTTTTACATTTGCTGTTCTTTATACATTGTTGACGAGAGCATACATAAGTGCCCCCTAATTATCTTGGTATTAATGTATTGCACTTTCAGGTAGAAGACGGAAAAAGTAGTGGCAAAGCTTTTCTATCAATTGAGGAAGGTGGATTTTAACACTTGCTCTCCTTTTCTATTAGGGATATTGTTATTAGTGGTCCCTCGATTTTTGCTTGAAGTTCAAAGCCTCTCTTTACCTTTTTTTTTTTTCTCGAGCTTAAAAACATCCTTGTATTTTTAAAGATCAACATCAACATCAACATCACCTTTATCCCAAACTAGTTGGGGTCGGCGGTCGATGAACCCAAAGCGAAAAGTTTAAAATATACTAAAATAAAAGTAAAAATATGGCTACCCAAAAATAAATAAACAAACATATAAATAAATAGAAAGCACTAAACAGGGCACTCTGGAACATAGGAAATCCCTCCTTCTACAATGCGGATAGCTCTCCTCCACTCTGTCCTAAGGCAGATCATACGCCAATCTATTTCCCACTCTATTAAATCTTGTTTTACTACCTTCCCCTAAGTAAGTTTCGGCCGACCTTGTCCTTTCTTCATATCATTTTCTCGGTAACACACTTCTGTTCTTATCGGAGCATCTAAGGGTCTACGAAGAATATGTCCAAACCATCTCAATCTATGTTCTCTCATCTTCTCTGCCACCGGTGCTATTCCAACTTTTCGTCGAATATCGTCATTTTTTATCTTATCCATCCTTGTATGACTATACATCCACCTTAACATTCTCATTTCCGCTACTCCCATTTTATGCTCATGTTGCTTTTGTACCGGCCAACATTCAGCTCCGTATAGCATTGCAGGTCTTATTATTGTTCCATAAAATTTTCCCTTTAACCTAAGAGGGATTTTGCGATCACACAAAAATCTGGATGCATTGCGCTATTTCATCCAACCTGCTTTGATTCTATGATTAACACCTTGTCAATCTCTCCCCTCTTTTGCAAAATTGATCCCAAGTATCTGAAAGCATCTTTCTTAGGTACCTCCTGTCCAAGCATATCCACAGGTTTTTGATCATTTCCTCTTATCATGGCGAACTCATACTTCATGTATTCCGTCTTACTCCGACTTAACGTAAATTCTTTGGACTCTAACGTGTTTCTTCACATTAATCCTTTTGTTAATTTTTCTCTTTTGCTAGTCAATTTTTGCCGACATTGATCGTCGATTGCTCGTATGGATGTTGGAGTACACTTGTGATGTTACGATTCGCTCAAGAACTATTATGTAGACAACATAAAATATAAACAAAATCCATATATTGAGGGAGGGAGGGAGGGAGGGAGGGGGGAGGGCTTGCGGCCATGACTGTTTGAGCTCGAAACTTGTGGCCATGGTGACTAGATCTTCAAAGCTCATGGTCACCATGATCGCTCGAGCTCAAAACTTGTAGCCATTGGCCATTTGAGCTCAAAGTTTTCGGCGCCATGGCCAAATTGCGCTTTGAAGCTCACAGTTGTGGCCTTTGAGCTCGTAGATCTTGAGCTCGAGGCCATCATGGCTGCTTGAGCTTTTGAGCTGTGGCCATGGTTATGGAGGGTGTCGTGAGTGGCTATTTATGAATTACGATTGGTAGGGTATGAAAAATTTGAAGTAAAAGCCCAGGTTGAAGAGAGTCAACATTTGTGAAAAGGGAAAAAAAATCCAAGGACAGAAAATTTTGACGGCGTTGACACCACTCTAGTAGAATCTGTCATTGGACTGACCGAGGGACTACTAAAAAAGTATGAGATGCTTTTGAACAAAAAATATAGTTACAGTTTTGAATTTCAGATAAAAGTAGAGGGACTACTGGTGATACTACCTCTTTCTTTGTCATATTTTTTTTGTGACTGAATCTTGTTCTTAAAACAGATGCCAGTGTAAAAGCAGAAGTCAATATCTCCACATCCCAAAGTTTGGATACCATTCAAACTAGTGGGAGTGACAGGTATAATCGTATCATGGAAGGTTTTGCTAAAGCTCTGTGGAAAGTTCTGAAGCAGTGTAATGATAAACTGAAGGTACTTGACAGTGTCTTTAGTGTTTTCTTATTCAGCATGACCATGTTAACAAGAGGGGAGCACTCATTAAGTCTTTACTTGTTAAGCATGCATTATTGCCAATGCATTAATTGTACATATAACAAGAGAAGTTAATGTACTGAAATGAACTTTCCTTCTATAGTCACTTAAGAAGTGTCCTGAGGGTACTCTGACAAAATCCTTCTAAATTTTCGTTTGGTTACCGATGCATTTTAGGTCTCAATAATGATGAAGCTACCATTTCTCAAGTAGTTGCTTTGCCGTCCATAATCAGGTAGCAGATGGTGAAATCCGTAGTCTCCGAGAAAATCTTGTTAAGGAGAACGCGAGGTGCTCTGAGCTGGAAAAGGAGCTAATAAATTTGAGGGCCAACTGTACATGCGCCGAGGAAAATGTCATGGAGGCCACTTCAGTAGTTCTAAATGTCGGTTTAGATACTGCAGCAAATGTTTCACATTCACACTCAGCAGAAGTGGACAGACATAAACCTGGCAACTCAAATGGGGTTTGCAAATCAGTGGTTCTAAATGTTGGTTTAGACACTGCAGTAAATGGTTCATATTCACTCTCAGCGGAAGTTGACATACATAAACCTGGCAACTCAAATGAGGTTTGGAAAAGAAAATTTGCTTTTTACATGGCGCTCTCAACATTTTTGTTGTGTTTTACATAGTCCAGTCGTACCTGTCCAAGACTGTTAAACATGTCGATTCTAGAAGAATGAATGAACAGTTTCCTTCTCCTCAATTGAAGTGTCTCAGGGAGTTTTCGAATCATCAGATCAGGTGTTCTGTTGTTGACTCCAATTCCTTCGTGTTGAAGACTTCATAGCCCATAAACAATCATGCTAAGAACTGTGCTTTATTATTCATCGAAACTAGCATAGCAAGCAATATGGTCTCATGACGTTTCTCACTTACAACTAAACTTTTGCTTGTCATACCTTTCTTTTTGCTTGAACAAGGTGGGGGGAGAAAACTTTGGTACAGTTTCTGATGCAGTTGATATTGTCGACAGTTTGCAAGAATCTAATGTTAACGTAAGACAGCTTATCTTGTAGTTTCAGTTTTTGTTGGTTCGGATTGAGAAACTTTTGACATGTTGGGCATTTTGCTGACTGGTCAGGTGGTGGTATCTGCTTCTGATGCTGCCAATGCTTCACAATTTTCTGTTCCAAAGTCCAGTCAGCCGATTTATCTGGTAAAATAGCCCAACTTGATGAGTGATAGGCATAGGCGTTCTACATTGACAGCAAAAATTATTGAGGCGTAATGTTTGATTTACCAGGAAGAAAGTTTTGGTGACAATGAGGATGCAGGGAAACATTTGATGGACTTAAAATGTCTCAAACTTGTGGATGATCTTTCTGATGCAGATTCAAAAGGTTTGATGTCAACTTGTGAACTCTATGCTACAGACCCCATTTATATTCCTAATAAGAACCGTGTATATATTTGTGAGAACTCCTGGTGTGGTGCTGTGTTGCTAGACAAGGAATAGTAACTACCTACTCAAGACACATGCATACAAACAAATATTTTGTTTCTAGGCAACACATATATTTGGATTTGTTATATGTCGTGAAGATTGAGCTAACCTGCTTAAAGACAACCAGGCAAAGTCTAATATAGTATTAGACCATTTGGATTATCTTGTTATAGGAATGAGGATAGTCACTCAGAACTTCCCTTAATCAAGAAGGTTAAATTATTTGTATAGCCTCATATGTTGAAATTAGCGGATGGGTGGTCGCCTTGAGACCATTGCTTGGACACCTTAATGTTCTTTTGAGAAGCGCATGGACATCCTCCAATGTTTGGTGAAAATGCAAGGGCCTCTTCTGTACTTAAATGAAGATGCACCATTTTTGAAGATCCACTTGACTGAATGGAGGGTCGGTATAGTTCTTGAAAAGTTGGAGTCTGCTTGAAATTTTACCGTAGAACTATTGCTTGTTCAATTGTTGTGGGGAAGAGGAGCTTGTGCAAAACTGAACCTATATAAAGGGACACCAATACGAAAACCCCGTGCCATGTGGATGTGGAACTATGATGTTAGGCGTCTTTTTTGCGCTACATAGAACTTACGTGGAACTATTATGATCTCTACTTGTTGTCAGTTTACATGTTCTGGATTTTGACTGCTTCAACATTATTATGATCTTTAATGGCGGTTTGATTATCATCATCCATTTGGTAATCTGTCAGACTGTTGCTTAGCTATAGGTATGGCAATTGAAAAGGCTTCGTCATGGGGCCAATGTTATTTTAGCAGGGAAATATGATGAATCAAGGAAGAAAGTCTCATGTCAGTTTCCAAAAAAAGTAAAAACAAGAGCAAGAAAAGTGGCGGGGGATACTATCTATATAGTCAATGTCATGTCCTCAACAATCATCTTGAGTCAACCAACACATCAACATTTATCATTTACTACTTTAGTAGGACATTAATGGTCGGGTAGAATGGGAAATTTCTAATGCACAAACTTTAAGTACAAACTAATTGCTCATAGAAAACCTAGAGAAAGATCAAGACGTGAATTTAGTTGCAGTTATGGATTTTTAGTTGTGAATTCAGTTCAACTGATTTTTGGACTTTGGCAACTCCAATGCTAAGATTCCGGTGTTTGTCCCTTGATAATTTAACTAGTACACCTTAGGTTTTTCTTATTGGAGTGCTTTATCTCATGGCTTTTATATGTACTTTAATTTTCAACCTGCAGGTGCGGATTTATCTTCTCAGCCACTTATTATGGCTAGGAAAAACAGCTGTTCATCAGTGGAGCTCGATCAGCTGCTAAGCGAAGATGATGAGGTTTTAATTATTTTTCAGCCTATCACATTCCATTAGCCCTGCCATGCTCTTGCCACATTAGTACGCTTCTTTTATGGTCCAATTGTTTGTCGAGGTTCTTTGGTATATTTATTAAGCATGAATGGAACTTTTAAGATCTTCTTTTAGGGTCCAATTGTTTGTCAAGGTTCTTGGTATATTTATTAAGCACGAATGGGACTTTTAAGATCTGGCTTTTATATGTTAAATTGAAATGCAGGACAAATACTTTAGAAGTTTTTAATGGGTTATGTAGGCATAAGCATTTGGAGTTGTAAAGGTTGCTTTAACGCGTAAGTGGTGATCTCGGATAGTGCTTGATTCTTCCTTTCCATAAGTTGCTTGGCTGTATGATGAGAGGTAATAGGATCTAAATATGGAAGAGGCGAATGTAGTTTTGCTCATGAATAATGACTTACTGAACACAATTCAGAATGTCACTTTGAAATCAATCATATCAGACTTTTAAGTTGTCTGTACATATAGTTTCATTATTTTACGCATTAGTATCTGTCACTGATTTATAGCCTTTGGGAACTTTTTTTTTTTTTTGGTAAAGGCCTTTGGGCAAATTTCGTTTTCACCATATGCTTAATTCTTTTGGTTTTCGTAACGGATGTTTATCTTATCGAATTTCAAGACATTGAAAGCAGAATATGATAAATTCATCAAGACGTCTTTAGAAAATCAACATCAACATCACTTTTATCCCAAACCAGTTGGGGTCGGCGGTCGATGAACCCGAAACGAAAAGCTTAAAATATACTAAAATAAAAGTAAAACTATGGATACCCCAAAATAAATAAATAAATAAATAAACATATAAATAAATAGAAAGGACTAAACCGGGCAGACGTCTTTAGAAAATCAAATATGCAAAAACTACCTTTTCTGAATTCCGGCATATTAATTGTCGGGGGCACTCATGAACTCAATCGAATCTTTTCTTATATTCTCCCCACTGTAATGTCCTCTACTAATTCTCTCTTGGGTTATATTCAATAATTTTCCAATCTTCTTAAATCAATCTGGAATTGTTTCATAATATATGTAAATTTGTGAAGTACGTACTACCCATGAGGTAGTATTTTTTGCCGATATTCTAAAGGGAGAACTTCACATTTTCCTATAGAAATCATGTGATCAACCAGCATCAGTTGACAAGGATTTAGAATCTACTCAAGCATGTAGCTTCAGCAGTTCGGCAGAAGCTGAACCGGGGCTCAGCTCTTCCTACAAATGCCCAAGTCTGGAGAAGCCAAAAAGGTGAAGAGTGATATTTAATCTTCATCTTCCATTGTGTTATTGAGGACAACACTTCGAAGTCTCTTTTAAATTGCTTTTCCTGTCACCCTGGTTGATAAATTGTCCTTGCCAGGAGACTATTGCCTGCTTCGTCCATATTGTTAAGAGATTTGAGAGCTTTAGATGTAGAAGATGAGATGGAAAAACCAAAGGTAAGTTCATTATGCACATTTGGAATTCTTGTTAAATATGGTCTGATAAATGTTTCTCTAGCTCACTGATTTGTTCATTTTATACATCCGCAACCGGTTTTGTCTGTCAACCTGGAGAGATGGTGAAGTCAATTGTTTGCTTCTTAGTTTAATGGACTTCATGACTAGCAGCTAGCTGGGATATGTGTGGACAGCTTTCAAAGTGAAGTCTTTTTTCTCTTAGATGGAGAATGTCTCTTGACTTTGCTGGAAGATGAATTATTGCTTAAGAATTACATGAACGACGGAGAGAAAGAACTTGTCATTATTTGCTTGAATTCTTCAGTTATGTCATTAATGGGCAGGGAAACAGAGGACATAAGAAACTACCAGCAGAAGAAAGAACGAGAACTCAAGGGAGCACCGCTTTGCTACGGTTGCTGATAAAGTAACCTCATACATAAAGCAATCGAGTCACTTAGCAACTGGTTGTGTCAATGTGTGTGGTTGGGGCATTTCGTTATTTGCCCATTTTTGCTTGAAAGTGAAGTCATCTCACTGGTGATGATTCGTCAAAATCATGTACTTATGTTCTTTACATGATTGATGGTGTTTTTTAACATGCCTGAGGCTGAAGATTTGGCCACATATCGGGTAGTGAATGAGCAGTGTCGTGGATGTATGTATGACATTTGGAGAAGTATATAAACACGCGGTCTACACCTACCTGACTCATCGTTATGATATATACACCTATTTTACGTTTGGAAAAATTCTTGTTTTCTTTTTTTCCAATTGATGAGCATCTTTCTGGTAATAATACTAGCTAAAAGCCCTTAAAACGCCAAATTTTACAGGCTCTAGAGTAGAAAACTCCAGTTTTAGCACCTAATAGATTTCAAATAAGATCCAGAAGGAGACCAGACAAAAGATTCAGTGGGTGACTTCGAATTGCGGGGGTGTTTTGCTAGCCAAGGAGAAGGGAATTGATGAGGAGATCCAGTATTCTCTTCAGATTATGGTGCTGCGACCTCTGAGCGAGAATGGAACCTTTACGCTGTCTCCTCGGCAGTTGGATGTATGCCAGGGTTCGAGTGCGAGGAATCAGAGTTCTGGATGAATGTTGTAGCGTGAGCTCGTGTGTCGGTGTGCAGATGTCCTTTGCTCTTTTTTCTAGCACTGCCACCATCTGGCGTCTTTTTAGCCTGGTGATAGAAAGATCAGTTTCTTGGATTTGAAGTTACTCCTCCGTGAAGATCTTTCTTGTCACGCCCGAACGACCTAGGCCAGGACGAAATTAAAGGAGTTTCTTTTGTCGTTGTTCTTAGGATTATTACTTAGAATCTTCTCCTTTAATGGAAGGGCCAAAACAAGGTGAAGAGAGCATTGATGATATGATGGGCGTATCGTACAACCTCATGTCGCGTCATAGTCATTAAGCATCACGTGTTATCGTAGTCAAGTGTAAAATGATTGTTTAAAAAAAAAAAAAGAACAAAGACGTACTTTATGAAATTCTCATTTTATTCAACGTTGTGTGTCCGTCTTTTTTATTAGAAAGGATGGCCGTGAAACGTTTCAAACGTAGCTTATTGGCAGCATCGACTCGGAGAAGTAACGGAGACAGAAACGGAATGAGATTGTCTGCGAGAAGAGGAAGATGATGTATCGATTAGGACATGGACAAACCGATTAACATTAAATAAAAACTCAACACGTTTTCGCTTTTGTTCGTTTGTTTTTTATTTTATTTTATTTAGGGGAGGTGGTGGGGGTGTCGTTCATGTGTTGATAGGAAATTGTCTTTTCTTTTCTCCTGATTGATATGCAGAAATGCTCCAGATTCTGTCTCTTATCATTATTACTACAAGATAGAGGCGACGAGGTCCCCCATCCCGGATCGGATTTTGCCGCTTCCCCACCAGCCTCAGCGAAAAGTCAAATGATGGTTCGCGAAAAACCATTAGAAAAAGCACCGTCAAGATCAGTCCATACACGATAATAGTAACACTTGGCCGGAGAAGAAAAGCAAGGCTACCTTCCGAGGTAAAAATTCCAACAACACCAGACTTTCGCTGTCCTTTTTGAGTCCAGGAAGCATTTCTTTATTGGCTTCGAAGAAGTACGCTTCAAGAATATCTTCCACATTCCCGGGGGCCACTGAACATGGTTTTGTTCTATTTTTGCGGTTCTTGACGAGACGGTGGACGGGAGAAAGCGACGTTATGATTTCGATTCGTCGGTACGGGAGTTTGCGCCTGAAGTGGCCCGGTAGGAGCACGGCTTTTGTGCGATCGACTTATGCTGCGGTATTACCGCACGCGGCAATTACTTTTTTCGGTCGTCCAATTATCAACATTGTTACCCTCGATCGACATAAACAGTACTATGTCTATACGAAGCTCTCTCTCTCGCCGGCCAACACTAAATATCTTGTTCATATCGAAATTTGCATGTCTGTACGATTCGATCTTCTTCGATGCATCGAGATTTCAATCATCGATCAATACTCATAACCCGTCACGATGGCCTCA
Organism: Psidium guajava; assembly: GCA_016432845.1. NCBI lineage: Eukaryota > Viridiplantae > Streptophyta > Magnoliopsida > Myrtales > Myrtaceae > Psidium > Psidium guajava. The sequence continues at coordinate 44,749,349 of CM028226.1, read as the reverse complement.
TCGATGATGCGCTAATCGACCTATTTTATCTAATTTTACTTTCTCCGGCGTGTAAAGAGCCACTTCGAGGGAAGGACCCTCCCGAATCCAAGTAGGTTCGACATTAATATTGGACAACCAACCTCGTACAAATTCCTCCTTTTCGTCGGGGAAAAAAAAAGAACAAGAAAAGCAATGCAAAGGAAAAAAAAAAGCAGCTCGCACGTGTATATTCCACGTGACGGTGTTGGGCCACGATATGACAGCGACAATGATAAGCTTTCGTAGAAATGGGACAGTTTTGGAGGCTATGGCGACCCTCCTGCCACTCCTATCTCCGATGCGTCCTTTTTCATCCTTTTATTTTATTTTATATAATCCAGAAATCAGCCTGAAAATAAAAAAAATAAAAAATAAAAAAAGAACGTGATATTTCCAACCGAAGATGCCGGTTGGACGGGAGCAGCCGCTCAGCCGAGCCGCGCGGCTCGTCTCGCCAGCGGCTTGCGGCGCGGCCCAGTTCGGTTAATTGCAATTGGATGGGGAAAAGAAAAAGCAAAATCGGGAATTTGGAGATTGAATTTGACTCGGTTGCGGAACGCGAAAAAGGAAAAATGGAGAAATGGGGAAGGAAATAGAGAGGAACACAAAAGGAGGAAAGGGAAGAGGAAACGAAAAAGGTCGCTCTTTTTCTCTGGTTCGGGAAAGGCTTGACAGAGGAGGGACAGGCCGTGGGTTTTGCGAGGAGAGAGAGGGAGGGAGAGAAACAAGGTGGGGAGAGAGAGAGACTCAGTAATCTCTGGACTGAAGGGAAAATTCTAGACACAGAGAGAGAGAGAGCAAAGGTTTTTGGCTTCGTCGGGAGCTGAGTTGGTGGCGCTAGGGTTTCGGCATGTTCCACGAAGGTAAAGTGCTTTCCCGACGATGAATCGTCCTTCTCTTCGCGACGCTGGGCGTGTCTCGCTGCTTTGAATTCCGTTTCCGTGTTTCCGGAATCGCGCCCCCCCCCCCCCCCCCCCCCCCCCCCCCGGGCGCATTGAAGTCGCTTTGCTCTCTCGGCATTTGATTACGAGGGTTGATCCTGATTGGATTGCCCTGCAATCCCTCTGTTAATTTGGGAGGGCTGGGGCAGGACTTGCGAATTCCTTCGTGTCTTCGCATTCTCTTTCTTCTTGGTTTGAGTTCTAGGGTTTGATCCCCCCTCCTTTAGGGGTAATTGGTTGCGCTTGATTGTGCTTGTCTGTCCTAGCCTAGGATTGGAGTCGAATGACCCGTTGGTCGTTGTCTGTTGTTTGTGTGTGTGTTTTATGATGTTACCGGTGCGGAATTGGTTAAGATCATAGTCGGTACCTGCTCAATCCTTTCCGGTTATTGTTCGTTTGTGCCGTTATGTGGATTGAATTTTGTGCCGTACTTGAATTTTCAGGCGTGAAGCGTAATTAGTTCTGGGAATTTGATTGGAAACTACCGGCTTTCAAAAAGTCATTGCGCTGAATAACTGGATCACAGTGTCTGGTAAGTCTGTTCCTTGTAGTAGTTTTTCTGTGTTGGTATTTCCCCAATCATTGCACAGTTTGGGGGCGTTCCACCTCATTTTAGGCTGTGTAAGACTTGTTGCCCATTCAATGTGTTTCATGTAGAGAGTACCCTTTGTCTTTTGTCCTTTCAGATTCGACTATTTGTCCTAAATAGGCTCTGTCTTTTGAATTTTATGTAAAACATGCAATCTGCATGTCGATGAATTGTTTTTATCATTTTTCATTTGTGATTAAATATTTGAGATGTCAAAAAACTCAAAACTGCAAACCATGCTGCAAATTGTCTGTCAAACTGCTGATTATGACTGTTTGTTTCCAATACCTTTTTCCTTAAGTATATGGAGTGGAGTCGAGGCCTGTTCACAATTTCGTCTCCTATTGTTTTCTTAAGTGCATGTGCCTTTTGGTGTTCTTTTTGAAGAATATTATAGTTCCTACTGCTGTTTTTTCCTGTACAAAGGTGGAATAGATGCTGAGTAAACTAGAGATGGTTACAAATCACCATCAGCAAGTGTCTGGCCTTATTTTGAGCCTGTCAGGAGGAAAGGATTCACTTGCACTTAGCTTCCATTGTGAAGTAGGCCTCGTACTTAAAGCAGTTAGAAGATTTTGTCAAATTCTACGACAGGTCCAGTTTAGAATCATGTTAATGTTGGTTCTAAAGTTACAAGTCTTAATGTTGTATTTATTACTGGACTTAACCCACCATTAGTACTTGACTCCCGCGAGTTATGGGGGTGACTCGATCAGGTTTCATTCTCTATTATAGTGGCTTGCTGGTAGCTGAGTGCTGAATAAGCCAAATTAGATCATGTAACTCCATGAGGGAACTGTAGTTTTTCATCTTGACAAAATGACATAACGACATTTTTTTTTCGGAGTTCTTATAGTCTGTAAAGCAAGTCAAAGAAGGGAGCTGATGATGATTTCCTCATAAAAACTTGTTGTGCGGCATTGCTTTCTTAGGCCTTAAGTGATGGTTTCTGTGCTTATCCTGTTAGGATTACAGATATGATTGGGAGAAAACAGTGTAGATGTTGCCGTGTGATTTGCTTTTAACGGTTTCACTTTTCTACTGTTGCTAATTGAACTATGTTACTCAGACAAATATCCACCAAGCGAAGAATAAGACAAATTAACAAGCAAAGGCATTAGGCGGGACTCGTTAAGCACTAATATCGGATGTTACGCGATGAGTTACTGAATGTCATTGTTGGATTATTGTCATGATCTGTTATGATTACCCAGATTTCTATTCGTTGCTTTAGCTTGTATTTGCTATCCACACGATTAAGTCAAACTGATGGAAGTTCACCAAATGGCCATTTTTCATATCTATGTAGCAATAAACTGGGAGTCAAGCAGCTAGAAGTTCACTATCCAATTAAGTATTTTGTATTTTCCTTATTACCATGTTTTAGGATACATTATTTGCTGCCTCATTTTTCTTTTGCAATGACCTGTTTGATGCTTGTACTTTTGGGGAATTACAGTTCGCGTAATGTTTTTGGCTTGTTTCAGATGTTATCAAACATGACAATTCACCAATTCCAAATGTAATTTAACCTAGTGTCACCAGATTTGATCTGATGTTTCTGTAAGAGACCTAAAGTAATGTAGGAGTTCTCTTCTTGGAATCCCCTTTCCACCATTTAGTTTTGCTGTGTGGTGTGTTTTTGAATTCGACTGTGACAGCAAGGGCCACCTTAAGTTGTAGAAGAGCATCTTGTAGGAAGCAACAGCAGCTTGTATGAGATGATGCGACGGGATAGACTTACCTGTGTAACATTCTTATGCCCAGATCATTTGTTATTCCTTGGGGTTCCTTGAGTTTTTAATATTGTTTTGTGATTAGGTTTTTGCATGTCATGATGACTCAGGAGGCATTCTTTCGCTCTGAAGAAGGATAGTCAAAGAACTAGTTTGCTTGTTGCTTACTTCTTGTTCTAGGCATCTATTTGGAAGCCTTTTGTATTTGGCTTCACTTGATTGGTCTGTTGTTAAATGGGTGGGAAATGTCTGTTTGCTTCTGAACGTTGTCTGTGGTGTGTAAATTATGGTTGTTTCAGAATGTCAGTTCTTTTGGCATCCTATCCTCCCCAGAGAAATGGTGAGCTCTAGTATTGACCTGCATTTTAATGTTACATTCTGTAGGGTAACTTTCAAACATCCTTGCCATTCAAAGAGTTGCTGCTTGACAAAATATCAACATGGCACAAGGATCTATGTAGGATGAAGTACAATATTTAAGGCACCATGACACTTGAAGATTTTTTCACTCTAACTGAGATGAGGGATGGATTGACTGCTCCCTCTCGTGTTGAGGAGCTGGTCAGTGTTATGCAGAAAGAAAAGGATTATGGTCTGAAGAATGCTGGTGATGCAATCAGGCAGTGGGCTGCTGTTGCAAGCACCATTGCTGCCACAGAGAGTAAAGAGTGTCTTGATCTATTTGTTCAGTTAGATGGAGTGTCGTTCATTGATAGATGGCTGAGGGATGCTGAAAAGTTTGAAAATGAGACTAGCGATAGTCTTGTGGAGGAGTCGATGACTGTGCTGCTACATGCAATAAAGAAGCTAGAACTAGACACTGGGAGGTCAATTTCTTCTGGAATTTGGATTACCATCAAGAATCTTCTTGGCCACCGTAGTGTAAAGGTTCAGGATAGTGCGAGAGCACTTTTTGAGAGCTGGAAGCGCAGTGAAGACTGCGAAAATCGTTGCCATGATATCGGAGGTTCTATTTCATGTGACAATGGGACTGAGCAAGTCAGGAATCCTGTTAGAGACAGTGTTCAGTCTGAATGCTCTGATGTAGATGTTCCAATTTCCAATGAAAGAGGTAATGCTGAAGGTTTGGCTGCAGAACCTGCTGGACATGAAAAATTTCCATCAAGAAGTCCCAACTGTCTCCAACGGCAAAAGGTTGAGGATGACCAGATTCAGACTCATGTCAATCAGCTATCTATGCAGAAGATACCAGAAGATGTAGATGTGAAGGATAGATCTGTAGGTCCTTGGGCATCTTCTCCCACATCAAGCCCTATACCTGAGACAAATGAGGTTGTAAAAGAGTCCTCTACGTGCCCGGTCGAAGGGACACCCACACTTGAAATTCCTGGTCATTCAGTTCCACAAGAGGAGAGTGGTGGACGAAATGGAAAACCTGATATGGGCAAGTTATATGAAATCGGAAAGCAGGAAGACAAGCTTAATTTTTCTCATGAAAAATTGGTAGTGGCAGAAAAATCTGCTTTCAATGCATTTGAACTTACAGCTGTTTCTTTTGATCTAGATGCTGCAACTGCAACTGCTCAAGTCACTACACCTAAAGTTACAGCAGCAGATGATATCAATAGCACCAGTTTCCGCGTTGGAAAGGCTGCTCTTGGTCTAAGGAGAACTGTGTCTGAGGTGAAGAATGAAAAGGGTGACAAGGGGATTTTAGGCCAATGCAACACAGTGCCTAAGACAGTTGAAGATAGTGCTTGCAGCTCTGCTACTGTCCAAAAGTCTTCTGCTGACAGAGGAGCTGCTAAAGAAGGTGAGGACAATTCAAGTGATGATGGCGAGAATGTAGCAGGTGCTTCTAATTCTTACAGACTAGGAATGGAAGTCAGAGGTCCTAGCAAGGCTGAACGGAAGAGGTCAAGAATTGGGCTTGAATATGGCATGGTTGATGCTATAGAAGTAGCTCGACAAGTTGCTCAAGAAGTGGAGAGAGAAATGAACCTAGAGAGAGATTCAGAAGGTGGAAACCGGAAGCATGGTAGCCCTGAGCCTATCAATGGGAAACAAGATGTATTGGCCAATATCCCATCAGTTGAGAGGCCAAGAGAACAGAATGACGCTTCTGAGGCATCTTCTGAGGGAGAGGGAAGTTTAATAAATCCAGAGAACTTGAATACTGAACAGGACGGTTCTATGCATGAAATGGAGTCCTCTCAAGTAACAGAAGCAACGCAAGAACCGGAAGATAAGATGGAGAAAGGCATGTGTGCCTTTGATCTGAACCAAGAAGTTTCCTCGGATGATGTGGATTGCACTGCAAATGCAGTGTCTACGCCAATTTCTTTTGTTTCTGCTTCAAAACCGACAGCAACAGCTTCTGGATTGCCTCTAGCTCCTTTGCAATTCGAAGGAAGTCTTGGTTGGAAAAACTCTGCTAGGAGTGCGTTTCGTCCAGCATCACCTCGAAGAAGCACAGTTGCCGATAGAACTGTTCCCGGAGAGGAATCCCATGAATCCAAGCAGAGGCATACGTGTCTAGACATCGATCTTAATGTGGCAGAAGGTGGAGATGATAAAGCTGCTGATCTTATGCCAGGGATGCAAATCCCTGTCTCGTCAAGTCTTCGATCTGGAGAATCTTCGGTGGAGGTTAGTTCCAAGAGATCGGAGAGGTTCAAACTGGATTTGAATCGCATTGGTGATGATGGCGAACCATCAATTTCAGATTTTAGGGTGGAGCGTCAGCTACTTAACCTTAGAAATGGCCAACGCAGCCCATCTCCTGCATCATCTTCATCAACCATGAGGAACTTTGATTTGAATGACAGGCCACTGTTTCACAATGATTTTTCTGACCAAGGTCACTACAGTGGCAGATCTTCCCAAAATGTGACAAGTTATGGGAAGCCCAAATCAGAACCTGTTATTTCTATATTCGGCGCAAAAGTGGAGGTCGACAAGAAAGATCATGTGCCTCAGAGTTTGTCCCTGCTAAATGGCAAGGCTCTCGAGTCTGCAGCAGATGCTGGCATGGCAAGACCAGGAGGCTTTTGGGGGATGGGTCCCACAATCTCTTATCCACATGCGTGGGCATACAATGGATTAAACACAGGGCCTGCTGTTTCTCTCTCTTCTACCGTGTATCGACCCGGGGGCTCAATGCCTTACATGGTGGACTCACGTGGGACCCCATTTGTGCCTCAAGCCATTGGACCTGTTTCACCTGTTCTCTCCTCTTTCCCTCAGGCACCGTTCATGATGAACATGACCTCTGCACACCCTGGTCTCAATGGTCCTGGTCCTTCTCGGGCACAATTTGATCTGAATTCTGGATTCTCAATTGATGGAGTTAACCGTGAGCCGGCTGTTTTGAGACAGTTTTTAGTGCCGGATCAGGGTAGATCAATGGAAGAACATCTGAGGGTTAGCTTGCAACCGTCTTCAAGTTCTGGGCTTGGTGGCAAGAGGAAGGAACCGGAGGGTGGATGGGAACCTTACCCAATTGGCTTCCGGCAGCAGCAACCTCCATGGAAATAAATGTCGGTCCAACCAAGCTTTTGGGGTTGGTCCGAATGTCCAACCACAAACAGATAGGGGGGTGCTTCCTTTCTGAAGATCATGAGCATAGGGGGTACCAATTGGCTTTCATGGGAAGTGGGTTTGAAACTGAATAAAATCTGGAGATAGCGAAGGAAATCTGATTCTTGAGAGATTAATTTTTATTAGGTTGGGGGGGAATTTTAGTTTAATAGCCTAAATTTTGGTGTTTTCTTTATATTCTCACGTTATTAGTGTCTTATAGAAGGCCTCTGCAGCCGCTGGAGGTTTGGTTAGATAGCTGTTGGTTTCTCTCCCATTCCCATGTCTGTCAAAAGAATGTTTCTAGGAGCAAATTTTTCTGTCGCCTTTGTGTTTCCTTGGAGAGAAGAATGTGACGAGCTAACTTGCTTTGGCGTTCGCAATGTGTAACGCTAAAAATTGGCTGTGATGGGAAGCTAATTAACTCCGTTTATTCCTCGCTTCTCATTTGCTGTTGAATAGAATGGAGGGCCGTTGCTTGTACAGAGAGCATGGACCGTGATGTAAGCTCAGTTGCAAAAATTTAAGATTACTTCCTTTGCGTGTTAAGTTTTTCAGAACTATAAAACAATAGCCAAGAACTTACTCTTGAGTTAGCTCAAGATCCCATTCGCTTCTCATCCGTAGTAATCGTGATTCAAAAATCAAGTGCTATCGCCACAATAGAGACCTTTTATTTATGTATAAGCTGCTTCAACCGCATTATAAAGCTGAGCAGAAGCTCTGTTACATTTGATTTGTTTAAAAAACAAAAATTCACACCGTGAGCCGATGCGTCATTGATCTTGCAAAATAGCAAAACCGTAAATATTAGTTAAGCCACTTCGGCCATTCCAATCACAGCATCCTCCAGTACCACCTTTTTGATCTAGATATGTCGTCCCGTCCCATCAGGGCTCCGACTGACTATTTGCATCAGTATGAATAGTATGTACATTGAACTTAGGAGCGTACCTTTAGAGATTAGAATTATGTAAGATAACTACACAAGGAGCCGATTTAGTGATTACCATACCTGTCTTATTTTCGTGCATCAATTGCAAACACCCCTGTTTAATCCAAGATTATGAGCATAGCAATCTTCTTATTCAACTAGTGCCATGAACAACACCCTGTACAAACCTCTACGTAAAGATGGTGCTTGACCGGGTTATCAACCCAAGGGGGCTTTGACGACCATCATATCCGATTCCATGAAGACCCGATATTTACGCATCTAAAATGGGACTTTTCTCATCAGATTAAAAAAAATAAGCACGTGGCTTTGTCGTTAGGGATCTGATCCATGTACATCTAAGACAGCAGCCATCCGAATTTATCGATTCGGCATTTCAAACCACCGAAGAAGCGTCATCAGTGGTTACATCAATCGTTCTTCTGTCAAAAGCATCTCCATTCAGTTACGTGGAAGGAATTGCTGACAATCCTCGATGGGAAGGATCTCAAATTAACGGATTAGCCATGGAAAGCAACTCCAATGACCGAAAGATCGTCAGAATGGCTTGTCTCAGAAACCCCACCGAGCTCTCCCCAATCTTGGGGCATTACTATTTTCGCACCCTCTCTTTTCTATATTCAATCTTCTTTGCCGCTGGTAAAACATTAAAGAGGTAGCTTGCGTCTTCTGGTGATACAAAACTTGCAAGGTCCATAGTCAAATTGGGTAGCAAATCACTGACCAATGAACTAACTCGCCACCCAATTAAAAATCACTTTTCTGGACTAGGTTAACTTAAAACCAAGTTTCTGTCGGCCGTAAGTTTCCAGGACTATCACCAAATTACAAGATATGTGGCATAATATTGCAAAAGATCCGACCAAGATACCGCACCCATCAGAATTAATGGATAGATCCCTCGTGCCAATAGTTGGTAGAAAGTGGAGACTAGAAAATCGAACAACCTTTATTAGGAATTAAATGCGCGATTCAAATAGACATTGGCAGGAACGAAAAAGAAGCTCCGGAGTACAAGAACTAATAGCAAACTAACAAGAAACAACTAGTACTTAGAAACTCCTATTTGCGGAGGAGCGAGGGAGAAAAGGAAAGAAAGTGCAGGTAGGGAAGGCACCTTGCCTATAAATGTGGAAAAAGCCGCTCTGCTTACACCATCATACTCCTCTAAAAAATGTTTATGAGAAATGGCAGGCATAATCCGCTCGACTCATCATCAATTGCATTCATCGACACAAAGAGAAATCTATCACCATAGAGAAAAGCAAGATGGTGACTCACTATGAAGTAGTTCTAATAGAAATGGATGCAGAAACGATTTGTATTTGATCTCAAAAAAAAAAAAACAAAACAAAACAAACAAACCAACTTCGGTATATTGGCTTTGGTAGAAAGATTCAGCAAAACAAAAATCACAAAATTGTTGAGATATCAATGGCAATTATCGTATGCTGTATGATTCACAAAATAGTAGGGGCTAATTTTCCTCATCTAGACACAGGTTGATAATCAACTGATCTAGTTAAAAACCAGCTTCTTTAAGCATCATTGACAAGTAAAGTACCTAGAAGCACTTAATCTTCATCACAAAAAAATTTCCTCAATGAACACAGTCAGCAAGACGTTCCAGAGAATATGACTGCACACTAGAAGCTCTTAAAACAGCTACAACAGTGAATTCCAAAACAATGATGTGAAGCCAACCATCAAGAACAAACAAGTTCAACCTCTTCACAAGTAGACTGCAAAGTACTGGAAACAATGAAGAGTGTGACTACCGACTAACATTCCTACATCCTACCTGTCAAAAAGAGAAGACTTGACTAACTTTCACATCACCTTAGGGCTGATTGAGAGCCCATGAGTCGTTTAGTGACATGGCAATTTCCCAACCCAATACCAATCTACTCGCAATATTTTTCAAAAGCAATGGTCTAGACCAAAAGAAATTATCAAAGTTCAGTTTTCTTCTCTGGCATCTCCACCTCGGCTGCTTCTAATTTCTATCTACAATCATAGTCCCTATATAACCAGGAATTAGTTCAGTCCTTCATCCTCCCAAATCAAAGATACCACCCTATGATCCTGTCTCAGCTGGAGTGATCGTATCCTAAATCATATAATAAAAGCAAATTGCAGATAAACACAAACAAGACGGCTTGGTAAAACATCATTTACATTCATTATCAGGTCAGGAAGGAAAAAAAGCATTCAAATTATTGTTCTATTCCACCAAACAAGCAAATTCAACAATAGTTCAAGGCAAACTTATTCCAACGAATTATCTCCAACAGAACCTGAGCTCCCACCTGCGTTCACATTCATTTTCTTCTTCTCCTCCTCATACTCAGGATCATCAGTAGGCAACTCAAACCGACAAACCGGACATGTATTTCTCGCACCCAACCACGGCCCGATGCAATCCCCATGGTAACCATGCCCACAGGGCAATTTCTTTGCCATCTCACCGACACTCACAATGTCCTTACAGATCGCACACACCAAGGTCTCGTCCTTTGATCTGATCTCCACAGTTGGAAGCTCCAAAACCGCTGATTTTGCGGCCGGTGGAGCTCCTCTTCTTCCACTGTCGCTCTCCGCCAAATTCTGAAGCAACGCCTGGTAACCAGCGTCGTCGACATAATCCTCCGGATTGCCTATGTAGCGGTCTGATTCAGGCACTTCGAGCCTCAGTTCGATGGCACTATCATCCAATCCCATCAAAATCTCAGCCCAATCGAGAATCCGGTTACGCCCGCTCCGAGTTCGGGTTGCAAAGTCTCGGATCCGGAGCCTGAGGACGTCACGCCGCCTCCGCCGCGCATCATCCTCATCAAATTCGTCTCTGTTCTCTCCTCCGTTCTCGTTATCCGATTGGTTATCACCATCCCTCTCCCCTCCGCCTCTTTCATTTCCCTCGCGGTTACTGTTCTCTTCATTCTCTTCCTCATCTTCTTCGTCTTCATCCTCGTCCTCATCGTTGTCCCATCCATCGAGCTCGATCCGGAGGAAATCGTCGTCCGATGGCGGATTCGAGGGCGGCGGAGGGGGGACGTCCTCATCACGCGCCGCCTGCGCGATCAAACGCAGGACCTGGAGGAACTGCGAGCCGAGGGCGGGATCGTCGAGCTGATCGGACGGCGAAGGCAGCAGGGACGACGCGGCGGGTATCGACTCCACGAAGCCGTTCTTGCACTCGATGCAGACGACGTCGGGGAGATTCGCTAGGGTTTCGACGGAGACGCGCTTCGCGCATTGGTGGCACCAGTACTCTGAGGCGGCGGTGTCGAGCACGGGCTCCGCTTGAGCTTGAGATGGAGACTCCGCCATGGCTTTGCGACGATTGATGTGCAACGGAACCACCGAGAGGAACGCCGTGCACGGTGGTGATTCACAGACAAATGAGTAGCGATTAGCGAGAGCGAGAGAGAGAGAGAGAGAGAGGTAGAGAGATCACTGAAAATGAGATCGAGCTCATAAAAAAGGGGGGCGAGAATTTATCATGTGGTACTGCGGCTGTGATTTGCGCGACGCCATCCGCCGTTGGATGGATTTAATGAGCGATATATGGGTCCATTGGACGGCTGAGATCGATGATTCGTTTATCTGGCCGTGAGTTAGCCAGAACCGATACGGTGGGATCCACCGGACCGCCCGCAAAAACGAATGCCCAAGGATGTGAATTCACATATAATTATTTATTTACTTGGAATTTGGGTGCACACGCCGATTAAAGAAATTTCAAGTTTCAATTTAATATGGGAAAATTTTAATTAAAGGTCCGCGCCCTCGTTTTCACAAATAAATACTTGAAATGAATATTATTTTTATAATAAAATAATAAATGAAATTGCTATTAAAATAGTAAAATAAGAAAGTAAAAAATTTCGTTGAAATTGTTCTTTTGAAAGGAAAAAGATAAACTTACGTACATATATATATGTACTGAACACTAAAAAAGAGCATGAAGTACTCAAATTATTTCAAAAAAGGAATTGGTCGAAGCATATTTTGGCCCTTTATTTTTTTCAGTTTTTTTTCTCTTTTTTTGTTTTTCTTTTTGCCATTGCTTTTCCTTTTCCCTTTTTCTTTTTTGCCCCTCCCCTTCCCATGCCATTGTCGACAGCCGCCTCGCCTGGGCCGCTCTCGCCCTAACGCCAGCTCGAGGGCAAGGTCAGGCCAAGGTAGCCTACCATCAGCCTAGGCGAGGGCGGCCTTCACCTAAGGCTGGTGATGACCTAGGGAGGGGAGGGGAAAAAAGAAAAAAAGAAAAGAAAAGGTAAAAAGAGAAAAAAAAATAAATGAAAATAAATGGCAAAAGGAAAAATAGAAAAAATTATCCAAAAAAGTAAATGACGAAAATGCCCTTAGGCTGGCCCTTTTTTGAAATAATTTAAGCACTTCAAATTCTTATTTGAAATAACATTCACTTTAGGTCCTCATTTTCTCAAATGAGGACATGTCGGGCTCTTAATAGGAATTTTCCCTTCAATATGCATAATCAAAGCACAATAGAAAATTAATTTTTTTCCCTTATTAGACCCCCTAAAAAATGTGCTGGGGACTATCGCAGGGGGTCTTATTAACAATTACCCCTAAATATTCATTAAATGATTTCCCAACGCATTAATTTGAGTTCTATGTGTATAGTCATTCAATAAGTGCCAGAGAGACTACTGCCACGACCCTTACGAAGAGGTAAACCAGCCGGTAAAGTGCCGTTGAAATTCCTTGTTCTAATAAGAAAAAAGCAGTATTTCATTTTATAAAGACCAATAATGTAGCTTCTAAGTGTTTAAAAAACCATATAGTTCAAGTGTTTAGTACAGAAAGGTAACATATTTAGCATTAGAAGTAAAATAAAACACGTAGGGTAAATTATGATTTTGTGCAATTTTCACATAGTGCTATTGTGCATATTATATATTGATTGGAAGAAAGATTCTATTCATTACTCGAGAGGTAGATGGAAGACTTTCAAGTTTAGCGGTTCCCAAATAACTATGAAACAAAGCAAATGCCACAATACAAACAACAAAGCAGAGTCTACGGCTAGAAGTACACTCGCATCCCTCGAGAACAGATCTGCCACCTTAAAAACCATCGGAGGTCAATCACCAAATTCAGTGATGAACCGTGCCAAGACCTCTCACCCCATTTGCAATAGATTACGGTGTGCGTCTAGGTTCAATGTCCTCATCACCATTGTCGTGTGGAGATACCATATGTTCAGAGAACACGAATTAAATACCTGTAAAGAAAAAAAAGTTCTAGAGCTCTGTATCTAGATTTAGTTTGGGAGAGTAAAATCCTTAGATTTTGACCTAATTATAGATTAGGAGATGAGAGTAGATTAGGATATGAGAGTGGCCTAATCTCAAAGAGGCTATGGAACCATGTCATGAACATCCTCCTCGGTGGCCGTCGAATAATGGCCGAATTGATTTCGACGTTTGCCCAATATCGGACGCAGGAATTTATTCACACAACAAACTCATAATCATATTGGGGGGGGGGGAAGAAAAGATAATTAAGCAAAGAAAAAGAAAATCAAAGACTAAATAAGGTGTCGACATTTAAACAAAAAAAAAAAAAACTGAAGCCGAGCGCCTCCGGGAGAGCTTTGAAAGAGGAAAGGGTTTTCGGGAAGACAGAGGGGTTTACATCTTGGCATCCTAGATCAAAGATCTCTATATGCCCCATATTACCATGTGATCTTATTTGCCAGGTCGCCACTTTCTTACTCGTATTGCCCTGGACAATTTTTTTTTTTTTTAAGGCGTCGACATAGAAGACCTGCACACATTCTTTAAACACATAGTTTAGCTGTCGCCGCCGCCATCGCTCGTATTGCCTTTCTCTCCTCCGTGTGCCCCCACAACAAAACGCTGTGTTTCGCGTCTCTCCCCACCTTGTCAAGGCTTTCGGGGGCCGTCGATTGGCTGAGGAGGGCCATGGGGACCTTGAATTCACAGTCGTTTGTGGCTGTTGTGGCCTCCGGCCTAGGTCCACCGCCCTCGGGGACCTTGCCACTGTTGTCCGTGGTCGAGTCACGCACCGCACACAAGATAACAGAGGAGAGATGAGTGATGCAGTGGTCGGAGGCAACATGATGAAGACGAGAAATGAGGAAGAAGGTCGAAGGCAAATAAGATTGTAGGTCGCGATGTGTGGCGATGGTGGGTGGTGGAGTAGGTTAAGGGATTTTTAGGTAGCTAGGAGTCAGAATTTTACAACTTTACCGCTTTGCATCCTCTATTTTAAGGGATACATCCTTGCATCTGCAGACTAAATCTTTAACTCAAAAAAAAGGCTACCGCCACCCATAATTGAACCGAATTTTAAGGTTGAAGTTCTCATTGGGTTTTTGCTTTCTATGTAGTAAAGACGAGCAAGACTAACAAACACACACTCTCTCTCTCTCATGTGAGCTGTCCGAAGCATCCAAGTGAACACCAAACCTAATGCGGCAATGTATTTCTGTATCCCTTTGACAGATTTGGAGAGTCTTTTTAACTCTTGGACGAATGTGTGAGTTGAGTTAGAAAAATCTTACACCGAAAAATTAGTGTTTTGTGGAGCAATTAATATATCTAGGGATGAGCAAACTGAATTAAACCAGGACCGAACCAGACCGGATTGAATCTGCTGGGTTGGTCCAGTCCTTAAGGGGGGGCGATCCAGTCCTCGATTCTATGGTAGATGAGATCGGACCGGACCACATATATATGTTGAAGGCAGAAAAAAAAATAGAAATTTTTGAAGAATTAGTTAACTTAATTTTTCTATATTCTGTTCGACACTCACTCCTCTCCTCTCACTCGACGCTCGCATCTTACCTTCGCAATGTAGCTGCTAATTGCATTTTGTCTTGACTATATTATGCAATCTTGTTGTTTTGTTCACACTTGAATTCAATGAAATACAAAAGTAATCTCACTTTAAGCTTGATTCTTTCTGACTCAAGGAGAATGATGCATGAGCACAATCCCGTTTCAATTATTTTGATTGTTTTCTCTCTCATTATTTTAGGATTATATATACTCATATGATGATTGTACGATGGTAATATATATATTTTATTAGGCTGGATAGTTGAGATTGAAAATTATTAGTTTATCTAAATTTCTAGCAGCAGCTGGTGTTAGTGATCCCACTAGGACCAAATTAGATCGCTGGTCCTGGGCCAGTTTGATCTCAGTCTCAAAAATTTAGGGTTCGAGACTATCGGTCCAATCCTCGATTCTATATCGGGACCAAATCGGCTCGAACCATGCGAGCCCCTAAATATATTACAGTCGTCTTAAGCTTTAAAGTAAATGAATGTTCAATTAAGACATGTTGACGGGCTTGGGCTATGTCTCCTTCTTAGCAATCTCCCTTGATAAAGTTATCACATTTCTGTTGCATGCTTTTGACAAATGGTATCAAAGCCGATAATAAAGTGCTTGGGCCCTAACCTGTTCCAATGTTTTATAAATACATCAAAGAGAAAAATCCATAATGCAGGTTTCAGGCAGTGGGCGTCTGTGGTGTAGCAATGCATGCCCAATGGCAAACTTCTTAATTTGATCTAGATATAAGTTGGACGTTGATAGAGATTTAAGTTGAGACGGTAGATCTAACACTAAGTTCACATGTGTGAGGGAGATTGCCAAAAAAGGAAGCCAATTTTAAGCTTGTTAATATATCTTAGTTTGACCTACATTCACTCAACAACTTAAATCAATAAGTTATAAGTCAATATATATTAACGGGCTTGCACTTGGCACCTTCTTGACAATCTCTCTGGATAAAAGCATCATACTTTTGTGTAACACTATCTTACCATCATCTTGTCCTCTATCGAATCAAGATTTTTGTTTTGTGCTCATCCTTACTCTATGAAAAGCCAATCAACGAGGGTTTTAACCCCGATTTTACAAAAAGAATAAGAAAAAGAAAAGAAGAAAACAAAAAAAGAACATTTGAAATGTACAAGATCGTAGAAATCGTAATCCAAAATTAACAAGGAATCCATTCCATAAACATCTTACGTAGAAAAACCAAGCTTGAATTTCTCTAATCTTACCATCATTTAAACGTCTTTCACAAGTGTACTCACATCGCAATAATTATAACATGCATATGGATCCTTAGACAAATCGACATTGCATATGTATGACCTAATTGATTCCTAATCTTCTAGAAGAGCTAATAATCGCCATAATATGCGACCGACCGCCCACCGAATTGCAATCTTTCGAACGCGAGGCCCATCTTTTTCCTCTCCCTCTTAAAGAAACACCAAAATGGTCTGCATCGAGCATAAGATCCAACTTAGAACGATCATAATTAAAAAAAGAAAAAAAAGAAAAGAGCTTGTAGTCAATGGAAACCACAAAGACTACGCTCGGTCCCCATTAGAACCCGGTCCAATTGAGGAACGGAAGCTGTTGCTACCCACACCTCAAACGTCACAGACCCCACGCCCAACAAATCAAAGCTCTTAAATGGGCGACGAGCAAAGACCGCCAAAAGATGCCCGAACCCATCATGGAGCGCCACGCCGTTGGGCATCGGTGGAGAGGATTGACGCTGACTTCCATCTTCCAATTGGGAACCACCCGCTAGCCAAGCCCCAGCAATGCTCGAGGATGGGTTTTGCTCTGGGTGGCGGGTGGACCCCGGCCCGGAATTGGGAGATCATGCTCGTTATAATATGAGATTTGGAGGAGGAGAAGTCATCATCCATACCCTGTGCTTTCTTGAAAAGAACACACCAACGAAATATCACGGATGCGCGAACGGTAGGTGGCGTTCAGACATCAGACCCATGTAACATTCCACTTGTAATTGTATTGCGTCTCTTTTATTTATGATACAGAAGTATACATGTTCCTTTCATGGAAATTTTGACAGGAAGAAAAAGGCAGAGGCAAAGGCAAAAGAGAACACACCCATATTGATTTTTCGACAAGGACGAAACCCAAACTTGACGACCCCGGCGAAGGACGACCAATCAACCGTAGACAGAGACTGGCCATCTTACCACGGAGTCGGACACCGTAACCTCACATCCCAATCCCGTCACCAAAATTCATTAAACTAAACACAAAACGGGCGAAAAAAAAAAAAAGAGAGTGGAAATTGATGTCGTATTCACAGAGCGGCGGGGCCGTGCGGCGGCTGCTGCTGCGGGAGGCGGAACCGGACCTGGGAGGCCGGGGACTTGACGGCGACGCCGTGCCAGCAGATGCCGCCCTTGCAGGACACCTCGTGGGCGCGGTCGTCGTCCCTGGCGATCGCGTGGGCGGCCTTCTGGGAGACGTCCCACGTCAGCGTGGCGACGAGGATGAGCCCCACCACCGCAGTGGAGAGGACCAGCACGAGCCCGCCGCCGAAGCTACGGCCGGATACCAGCCCGTACGCCTTGATCGCCGCGATCACGGCCACGTAGATCGTCGTCAGGTTCCCCACCACCGCGTCCGACACCGCCATGCCGGTCTTCTATTTCCCCGGCACGTCCTTCTTTCTGGCTTCTTCGAGCGGAGCGAGTGGGAATCAATGGGGGCAGTGGGTGAGTAATGAACTCAGAATCTGCCGAAGAGACTGAGGAAGAAGAAGGAGAAGAGGCAACAGGGTTTTCAAAGCTGTGGGTTCTTGACTTGGAATGACGGGGATTTCAGGAGCGCGTGAGAGGGAGAGGAGTTGATAGTCGGAAAAACGGCAGCGTTTTGGCGAGGGACTGGAGGAGCAAGTGAAGTGAATTTGGAGTTCGAGCTTATCTCCACCTTTTCTCTCTCTGATTTTCTTACAAAAGGAGGCATTGAGGACGCCCACTCGCTTCTCTGTCCGCCACCCACTGGGGAGCTTTTTTTGGACAGTCCAACGTGATACCGCCACGTGTCAGGATGTGATTCGGGATACTGGGACCGCTACTGACGTAGCCTGGCCCCACCGGAATCTTCTGTCGTTTCGACGTTCTGAATGCCGTTTTCCTTTTTGCGCTTTTTCCTTTTTCTCGAGATTCCGCAGACGGTGCGACGACGTTTCAGGGCGCTGTTGTCGCTCCCACCCGAAAAAGTTCTCAGCCTAGGCACTGCAGCAGTGGCAGTTCCGTCGGTGGTCCTAGGAAACGCCAATGATCCTCTTCGCTTTTTTCTTTTTAAACGTGGCTATTAAACAGGTGGATATTAGCAATGAGAAAAAAATTATGATCTATCCAAAATCGGATCAAATCGTACCTAACTGACTAATTTTGGATGAGATCATCAAGTACCGATTCGATTCCCGATTTCGATTTTTCACGAACAAGCGGGTACCGATTCGATTCACGAACTTTTGTAGAAATCATCTAATCGGTCCGATCGATCATATCCTTTTATATAATACAAATGTATATTCTTTTAATTAAAGTCATCCTTCTCAAATGCCCGGAGTCTACATCCATCGGTAAAAAAAAAAAATTCTGACCCAACTTATTTTCGTGTATGATATGTATTGTACATTATAGATGGATTTGAAAACCTACGTTAATTGATTGATCAACGGCTATTGCATTCCCCACCATACTTGACTCCATTACTGACAATAATACTGTTGTCTGCAAAGACATTGATCTTAAGTTTTTCATGTGATAAGAATACTGAACGCAAACATGAAGAATGCACTGCCAAAGTCTTAAGTTAAGCCTTTCTTTTTTCATCGCTAGAGATTGTTTCTGTTTTTTTTTTTCATAAATTGATATTGGTCCTTCGTAAGACCGCAATTAGGATCCAATTGAGAATCAGACTAGATTGGTGGGTTAATTTTCGAGTGAATTCATAGAATGACTGAGTGATTCACTGTTTACATTTTGCGAAATATGTCCCTAGTAGGTGGCTTTCGAATTTAATATGGGAACAATCCATTCTAGAATCGATCACCCCTAGTGGATATGTATCCCCCACGAAAAAAATTATTTTCGCAGATTCATAATTATCTTAAGAATATTTAGACATATGTCGATGTCAACATGTTCATCGCCCAGTTTTCTACGACAGTAGTTGCCTTTGCTTGGAAACGAATTATTGACTGAAAGAAAGTTACAGAGGTTTGAAAAACGGTAGGATTGAATTTCAAAACCGTGATAAGACATTTTGATTGTGGTTTGGGAAGGAGCGCCTGAAAGGACGTGAAATTGGAAAAAAGAAGAAGTTCTAAACGGTGAATTGAAAACTATGGGAATTGGATAATCCATCATGATGTGCAAAGTTTGACGAGGGGAGTACTCCATGGAAACAATCTGGAGAAGCTTACGAAGTTTCTTGTATCGGCGACACTTTAATGTTAGCACAATTCACGGTAGGTATCATTAAGAATAACGGCGCGCAAATTGTCCCTTTGTTTTTTTTTTTATTATATATAATTATGACATTCGGCATCTTATAATAACAAAATGCACTTATTGAAGACTTGGACATCGCACCACACATCATAGACAATCCACGACGCGATACAAGCCAACGTATGTTTGGTACGTCTATTTAAGGAGGATTTCTCTCGCGAGCCCACGCGGGGGTTATTTAATGTTACCATAATGCCAACTCTACTTTTCCGGCAATCCAACTGGTCCAGCAACTTAAATACATGTACCTTAAATCCCAAAGGGAAGAGCCAAGCAAATGCTTAGCCTCCCATTGGAGGTTTTTACTTATAGTAGTTAAATACCTACAACTTAAATATATGTACCTTAAATCCCAAAGGGAAGAGCCAAGCCAATACTTAGCCTCCCATTTGAGGTTTTTACTTACAGTAGTTAAATACCTGCAACTTAAATACATGTACCTTAAATCCCAAAGGGAAGAGCCAAGCCAATGCTTAGCCTCCCATTGGAGGTTTTTACTTACAGTAGTTTAAATACTTGCAACTTAAATACCTGTACCTTAAATCCCAAAGGGAAGAGCTAAGCCAATGCTAGGCCTCCCATTGGAGGTGTTTATTCACTGTCATGTACTTCCTATAATTTAATTTTTGAATCATCAGACCCAAAAGATGAGTAGGTCGTAATACTGCACAGAAGTCGTTAACACACTCCCTCTTTTGGCTTCAAGGAATCTTTAACACTTAAAAAATATAACAAATAAAAATATATACCATCCATGCATCCTATTTAAAAAGTGAAAACACAAAAGAGAATACCCTACTAGAGCCTTAGGAATAAACCAAGCATGAGTTGCCGAATTAGGATATCCATGAAATTAAGGTACCGAAAGGACATTAGTTTTAATTAACTAGTGTAACCAAGTCCCCGAGCTCATAATCTCTGGTTCGCAGGAATAAATTAGTTCTCCCGCTAATTTATTTAGGTTTCTAATCGACCTACCAAGAACGATTAGTGGCGACTCCAAATTTCAAAATCATTTAAACAAAAACCAAAGTTGCGATTCGGTAGGGATTGGGAGGGTCCGCGTTAGGTTAGTCAAATCTAATTAATCTAATAATCCGTTAACCCCTTTTGAATTTAAATTTTTTTTAGAGGGTCGCGACATCTCTAATGTCTTCTTTCAATTTGGATTTTCTCCATTTCCTACGTTTAAAGTTGATACACTCTGGAATTTTATGTTACTATCTCGTTTGAAAAATTGAGACTATGTAATGCTAGGATGAGTTGAAAATAAAGGAAGCGTTACCGTCGATGGAATCGAATTGGGAATTGGACTTGAATTTGCAAGTGGGCTCGAATGGACCTACATTTCGAAAGGTGGATTCGATTGGTGGGCTAAGACGTGATTTTTAAATTGAACCGATGATGGTGAAGTCGAACAAGTGCAATTCCAGAAAAATAAGATCTCCACATAATGACAGTTATTTTG
This sequence comes from Psidium guajava, assembly GCA_016432845.1. Classification (NCBI taxonomy): domain Eukaryota; kingdom Viridiplantae; phylum Streptophyta; class Magnoliopsida; order Myrtales; family Myrtaceae; genus Psidium; species Psidium guajava. The sequence continues at coordinate 44,728,731 of CM028226.1, read as the reverse complement.
AAATAATGATGGCAAAGACTTTCCGTTCAAGGGAACAATTTCAAATAAGGGTCCCAAGCGCTCTTATTTTCTCAAATAAGAATATGAAATAGAATTTGCTTCAAATAGGGGCCTAAGGTGCCCTCTTGCGTCAAAGAAGATCTTGAAGTGCACATTATTTTAAATAAAGATATGAATTGACTATATTCGTCTAAAAAAAAAGGGGGGCTCGAGCACTTTAGTTAGGGGCAATTTGATTTTTTTATTATTTTATTTTATTTTCCCTTTTTCTATTTTTAATAGATTTTTAAAAAATAAAAAGTAAACAAATTAAAAAACAAAGGTGGGGAGAATTGTCCCCCCGCCTGAATTTTTTCTTCTTTTATTTTTATTTAATTTAATAAAAAATAAATTAAATTTACATTTTGACAAAAAATTCTTTGATTGATTGAAAAATTTAGCCAGTCGACGAGATCGGGCCCTTATTTGAAACAACTATAAACAATTTAGGCTTTTTTTGAGATGATGATGGTACATCATGTCTTTATTTGAAAAAAGAGAGTCTATTTTATGCTCTTATTTGAAAAAATAAGAACACTTAGGGCTCTTTTTTTTGAATTTTTTCCCCATTCGATGCATGCGAACGTAAAAGACTTTAATGCTCCTTTTGTTTTTGGATAATAGATAAAATGACTATTTTTATCGCTCAAAATGATTAATTAATGAATAATATTTATGTTATCAATAATAATTTATATCAAAATAATTTTGTGGATGATTAAGAAATTTTTCGCTTATTCGTATTTGTAAGTAATTCAAGTGGTTATTGTTGACACCTGATTTTTAATCATCTTTTCTCTTTTAAAAATTTTCAGTATTTTTCGGCATTTTTATTTTTTGAAAAATCCATAAAAATTCATAAAATTGAAAAATTAACTTTGGGGACCTTGGCCAAGCCTAGAGAACTAATTTTGACCAAAAAATGATTTTTCATATTTTCAGTATTTTTTAGTATTTTTATTTTCGAAAATTCATGAAAAATAAAGAAAAAAATAAGAAAATTGCAAAATCAACTTTGGAAGCCTTGGCCAAGCCTAGGCAACCATTTTTGAATAAAAAATAAATTTTCATATTATATATATTTTTAATTTTTTTTAAAAAATACAAAAATACTTGAAAATTTTGGAAAAATAACATTTGAAGCCAAAAAAATACACAAAGATAGTTAATATTTTTATTTTAAATCTATTTTCATATTGGCTATCGCAAATTCAGAAAAATCCAATTCGAGTCACGTGTTCCTTCACGAGTATAATCTCGAATCGGGCCTAAAAAAAATTTAATTTGAGTCAACTTATTTTTAATTTTCACTTTTTATGAGTTGTGACATTGTCTTCTAATATTTTAAATTTTCATCTTGGCTCAATTATACCAAAAATGACTCAATTTTGCAAAAGGGCTTTAATTAAATTCTGCATTATTTTCAGCGGCAAGAAATGAGCTTAAATTTGACATGTCGTAAATTTTGGTGTGTCAAAAATTGTGAGGAGATTTGGACTTAGAGAAATATATTTTTTCATGGACTGAATTGTAAATACTTAAAATTCAAGGACTAGAGTGCAAATACCTAACTCTTGAAGAATTATTTTACAAATAACAAAAAGAAGAGTTGGTGGATAAATTAGAATAGAGAAGGGAAGATGGAGAAGAGGAGATGAAGAAGAGAAGTTGGAGAAGAATAGATAGAGAAAATAAGATAAGAATAGAGAAGGGAAGATGGAGATGAAGAAGAGTTAGTAGAGAAATTAGAATGGGAGATAAATATGGAGAAAGGAAGATGAAGATGAAGAAGAGTTAGTGGAGAGATTAGAATGTGAGATAGAGATGGAGAATGGAAGATGAAAATGAAGAAGAGTTAGTGGAGAAATTAGAATGGGAGATAGAGTTAGTGGAGAAATCAGAATGAGAGATAGATGAGTAGATTATAAAAGGAGGAAGAAGTGAGCTTGAGAAAAAAGATTTTTGGAGAGAAAATTTTGGATGTTTGAGAGAGTTTTGGGAGATTGAAGAAAAATTTGAGAGAAAGAAAATACCAAAAGAGAGAGAATTTTGAAGATGATGGGATTTTAAAGCCAGGGGTTATCTCACAAATTCCTTCATCGATCAATATAAATCAAGAGTTCATCCTCGTCAACGAGTAAGCAAATTCGAGCTAAGTGTTTTTATTTATTCATTTATGTATGGTTTTACTCGCAAATTAGCACAAATTGTATACACTTTCTCTATCTCCCATTTTTTTCCATATTTTATGTCAGGAGAAAGATATCTCTATGTCAACAGCAAAAATCTCGTAGAGATGCAAAAATCGGCCCAGACAAGCTCCTAAGCTGTCAACCGATTTCTCAACTGATCTGTGACTAAAAGTCCCTCTTAATTCAAAAGAAACTCTCTATATTGGGAACATAGAGAGCGAAAATCAATTATAGAAATCCCTAAAAAAAAACGGGAGATAAGTACTCTTTCCACTCTTCTGGTTTTAGGTGCAAATGAGCACATATTTTGTATACTGACACTTCATTCTATTTTATGTCAGGAAGCCGCAGCTCTATATCAATGGTCAACCCTATGGAAGCACAAAATCGGTTTGGAGGAGTCCTCAAGCGCGCACAAATTTCAAATTGTTGAATTAATTCGTTGTATTTCATTTTAAAGAATTCATACCCCAAAATGGAGAGGACAAAGTCCATCCTCAATTTAAATACCTGCACCATAAATCCCAAAGGGAAGAGCCAAGCCAATGCTTAGCCTCCCATTGGAGGTTTTTACTTACAGTAGTTAAATACCTGCAACTGTCGCGACCCTCTAAAAAAATTTAAATTCAAAAGGGGTTAACGGATTATTAGATTAATTAGATTTGACTAACCTAACGCGGACCCTCCCAAGCCCTACCGAATCGCAACTTTGGTTTTTGTTTAAATGATTTTGAAATTTGGAGTCGCCACTAATCGTTCTTGATAGGTCGATTAGAAACCTAAATAAATTAGCGGGAGAACTAATTTATTCCTGCAAACCAGAGATTATGAGCTCGGGGACTTGGTTACACTAGTTAATTAAAACTAATGCCCTTTCGGTACCTTAATTTCATGGATATCCAAATTCGACAACTCATGCTTGGTTTATTCCTAAAGCTCTAGTAGGGTATTCTCTTTTGTGTTGTCACTTTTTAAATAGGATGCATGGATGGTATATATTTTTATTTGTTATATTTTTTAAGCGTTAAAGATTCCCTGAAGCCGAAAGAGGGAGTGTGTTAACGACTTCTGTGCAGTATTACGACCTACTCATCTTTTGGGTCTGATGATTCAAAAATTAAATTATAGGAAGTACATGACAGTGAATAAACACCTCCAATGGGAGGCGTAGCATTGGCTTAGCTATTCCCTTTGGGATTTAAGGTACAGGTATTTAAGTTGCAAGTATTTAAACTACTGTAAGTAAAAACCTCCAATGGGAGGCTAAGCATTGGCTTGGCTCTTCCCTTTGGGATTTAAGGTACATGTATTTAAGTTACAGGTATTTAACTACTGTAAGTAAAAACCTCCAATGGGAGGCTAAGCATTGGCTTGACTCTTCCCTTTGGGATTTAAGGTACAGGTATTTAACTATTGTAAGTAAAAACCTCAAATGGGAGGCTAAGCATTGGCTTGGCTCTTCCCTTTGGGATTTAAGGTGCAGGTATTTAACTACTATAAGTAAAAACCTCCAATGGGAGGCTAAGCATTGGCTTGGCTCTTCCCTTTAGGATTTAAGGTGCATGTATTTAAGTTGCAGGTATTTAACTACTTGTTAACACCTGATTTTTAATCATTTTTTTCTATTGCTATAGTAATAAAAAATTCATAAAAATTCATAAAATTGAAAAATCAACTTTGGGGACCTTAGCCAAGCCTAGGGAACCAATTTTGACCAAAAAACGATTTTTCATATTTTATTATTTTTCGGTATTTTTATTTTCGAAAATTCATAAAACAAAAAATGAAGAAAAAATGAGAAAATTGAAAAATCAACTTTGGAAGCTTTGGCCAAGCCTAGGCAACCATTTTTGAACAAAAAATAAAATTTCATAATATATATATATTTTTAATTTGTTTAAAAAAAATACAAAAATACTTGAAAATTTTGGAAAAATAACATTTGAGGCAAAAAAAAATACACAAAGATAGTTAATATTTTTATTTTAAATCTATTTTCATATTGGCCATCGCAAATTCAGAAAAATCCAATTCGAGTCACGTGTTCCTTCACGAGTATAATCTTGAATCGGGTCTAAAAAAAATTTAATTTAAGTCAACTTATTTTTAATTTTCACTTTTTATGAGTTGTGACATTGTCTTCTAATATTTTAAATTTTCATCTTGGCCCAATTATACCTAGAATGACTTAATTTTGCAAAAGGGCTTTAATTAAATTCTGCATTATTTTCAACGGCAAGAAATGAGCTTAAATTTGACATGTGGTAAATTTTGGTGTGTCAAAAATTGTGAGGAGATTTGGACTTAAAGAAATATATTTTTTCAGGGACTAAATTGTAAATACTTAAAATTCAAGGACTAGAGTGCAAACACTTAACTCTTGAAGGATTATTTTACAAATAACAAAAAGAAGAGTTGGTGGATAAATTAGAATAGAGAAGGGAAGATGGAGAAGAGGAGATGAAGAAGAGAAGTTGGAGAAGAATGGATGGAGAAAATAAGATAAGAATAGAGAATGGAAGATGGAGAAGAGTTAGTAGAGAAATTAGAATGGAAGATAAGAATAGAGAAGGGAAGATGGAGATGAAGAAAAGTTAGTGGAGAAATTAGAATGGGAGATAAATATGGAGAAGGGAAGATGAAGATGAAGAAGAGTTAGTGGAGAGATTAGAATGTGAGATAGAGATGGAGAATAGAAGATGAAAATGAAGAAGAGTTAGTGGAGAAATTAGAATGGGAGATAGAGTTAGTGGAAAAATTAGAATGGGAGATAGATGAGTAGATTATAAAAGGAGGAAGAAGTGAGCTTGAGGGAGGGGATTTTTGGAGAGAAAATTTGAAGTGTTTGAGAGGATTTTTTTTGGAGAGAAAATTTTGGATATTTGAGAGAGTTTTGGGAGATTGAAGAAAAATTTGAGAGAAAGAAAATACCAAAAGAGAGAGAATTTTGAAGATGATGGAAGTTTAAAGCTAGGGGTTATCATCACAAATTCCTTCATCGATCAATATAAATCAAGAGTTCTTCCTCGTCAACGAGCAAGCAAATTCGAGCTAAGTGTTTTTATTTATTCATTTGTTTATGGTTTTACTTGCAAATTAGCACAAATTGTATACACTTTCTCCATCTTCTCTTTTTTTCATATTTTATGTCAGGAGAAGGATATCTTTACGTCAACAGCAAAAATCTCGTAGAGATGCAAAAATCGGCCCAGACAAGCTCCTAAGCTGTCCACCGATTTCTCAACTGATCTGTGACTAAAAGTCCCTCTTAATTCAAAAGAAACTCTCTATATTGGGAACATAGAGAGCGAAAATCAATTATAGAAATCCCTCCCAAAAAAATGGGAGATAAGTACTGTTTCCACTCTTCTGGTTTTAGGTGCAAATTAGCACATATTTTGTATACTGACATTTCACTCTATTTTATGTCAGGAAGCCGCAGCTTTATATCAATGGTCAACCCTATGGAAGCATAAAATCGGCTTGGAGGAGTCCTCAAGCGCGCACAAATTTCAAATGGTTGAATCAATTCGTTGTATTTTATTTTAAAGAATTCATACCCCAGAATGGAGAGGACAAAGTCCATCCGCAATTTAAATACCTGCACCATAAATCCCAAAGGGAAGAGCCAAGCCAATGCTTAGCCTCCCATTGGAGGTTTTTACTTACAGTAGTTAAATACCTGCAACTTAAATACATATACCTTAAATCCCAAAGGGAAGAGCCAAGACAATGCTTAGCCTCCCATTGGAGATTTTTAATTACAGTAGTTAAATACATGCAACTTAAATACATGTACCTTAAATCCCAAAGGGAAGAGCCAAGCCAATGCTTAGCCTCCCATTGGAGGTTTTTACTTACAGTAGTTAAATACCTGCAACTTAAATACCTGTACCTTAAATCCCAAAGGGAAGAGCCAAGCCAATGCTTAGCCTCCCATTGGAGGTTTTTACTTACAGTAGTTTAAATGCTTGCAACTTAAATACCTGTACCTTAAATCCCAAAGGGAAGAGCCAAGCCAATGCTAGGCCTCCCATTGGAGGTGTTTATTCACTGTCATGTACTTCCTATAATTTAATTTTTGAATCATCAGACCCAAAAGATAAGCAGGTCGTAATACTGCACAGAAGTCGTTAACACACTCCCTCTTTCGGCTTCAGGGAATCTTTAACACTTAAAACAATATAACAAATAAAAATATATACCATCCATGCATCCTATTTAAAAAGTGAAAACACAAAAGAGAATACCCTACTAGAGCCTTAGGAATAAACCAAGTCTGAGTTGCCGAATTAGGATATTCATGAAATTAAGGTACCGAAAGGGCATTAGGTTTAATTAACTAGTGTAACCAAGTCCTCGAGCTCCTAATCTCTGGTTCGCAGGAATAAATTAGTTCTCCCGCTAATTTATTTAGGTTTCTAATCGACCTACCAAGAACGATTAGTGGCGACTCCAAATTTTAAAATCATTTAAACAAAAACCAAAGTTGCGATTCGGTAGGGCTTGGGAGGGTCCGCGTTAGGTTAGTTAAATCTAATTAACCTAATAATCCGTTAACCCCCTAGAATTAATTAAATTTTTTTTAGAGGGTCGCGACACTACTGTAAGTAAAAACCTCAAATGGGAGGCTAAGCATTGGCTTGGCTATTCCCTTTGGGATTTATGGTGCAGATATTTAAATTGCGGATGGACTTTGTCCTCTCCATTCTGGGGTATGAATTCTTTAAAATGAAATACAACGGATTGATTCAACAATTTGAAATTTGTGCGCGCTTGAGGACTCCTCCAAGCCGATTTTGTGCTTCCATAGGGTTGACCATTGATATAGAGCTGCGGCTTCCTGACATAAAATAGAGTGAAGTGTCAGTATACAAAATACGTGCTAATCTACACCTAAAACCAGAAGAGTGGAAAGAGTACTTATCTCCCGTTTTTTTGGAGGGATTTCTATAATTGATTTTCGCTCTCTATGTTCCCAATATAGAGAGTTTCTTTTGAATTAAGAGGGACTTTTAGTCATAAATCAGTTGAGAAATCGGTGGACAGCTTAGGGGCTTGTTTGGACCGATTTTTGCATCTCTACGAGATTTTTTCTGTTAACATAGAGATATCCTTCTCCTGACATAAAATATGGGAAAAAATGGGAGATGGAGAAAGTGTATACAATTTGTGCTAATTTGCGAGTAAAATCATAAATAAATGAATAAATAAAAACACTTAGCTCGAATTTGCTTGCTCGTTGACGAGGATGAACTCTTGATTTATATTGATCGATGAAGGAATTTGTGATGATAACCCCTAGCTTTAAACTCCCATCATCTTCAAAATTCTCTCTCTTTTGGTATTTTCTTTCTCTCAAATTTTTCTTCAATCTCCCAAAACTCTCTCAAACATCCAAAATTTTCTCTCCAAAAAAAATTTCTCTCAAACACTTCAAATTTTCTCTCCAAAGAATCCCCCAAACACTTCAAATTTTCTCTCCAAAGAATCTAAATCTCACTCAAACTCACTTCTTCCTCCTTTTATAATCTACTCATCTATCTCTCATTCTAATTTTTCCACTAACTCTTCTTCATTTTCATCTTCCATTCTCCATCTCTATCTTACATTCTAATCTCTCCACTAACTCTTCTTCATCTTCACCTTCCCTTCTCCATATTTATCTCTCATTCTAATTTCTCCACTAACTCTTCTTCATCTCCATCTTCCCTTTTCTATTCTTATCTTCCATTCTAATTTCTCCACTAACTCTTCTTCATCTCCATCTTCTCTTCTCTATTCTTATCTTATTTTCTCCATCCATTCTTCTCCAACTTCTCTTCTTCATCTCCTCTTCTCCATCTTCCCTTCTCTATTCTAATTTATCCACGAACTCTTCTTTTTGTTATTTGTAAAATAATCCTTCAAGAGTTAGGTATTTGCACTCTAGTCCTTGAATTTTAAGTATTTACAATTCAGTTCCTGAAAAAATATATTTCTTTGAGCCTAAATCTCCTCACAATTTTTAACACACTAAAATTTACCACATGTCAAATTTAAGCTCATTTCTTGCCGCTGATAATAATGCAGAATTTAATTAAAGCCCTTTTACAAAATTGAGTCATTTTGGGTATAATTGGGCCAAGATGAAAATTAAAATATTAGAAGACAATGTCACAACTCATAAAAAATGAAAATTAAAAATAAGTTGACTCAAATTAAATTTTTTTAGTCCCGATTCGAGATTATACTCATGAAGGAACACAGGACTCGAATTGGATTTTTCTGAATTGGTGATGGCCAATATGAAAATAGATTTAAAATAAAAATATTAACTATCTTTGTGTATTTTTTTGGCCTCAAATGTTATTTTTCCAAAATTTTCTCAATTTTCTTAATTTTTTGTTTTATGAATTTTTGAAAATCAAAATACCGAAAAATATCGAAAATATGAAAAATCATTTTTTGGTCAAAATTGGTTCCCTAGGTTTGGCTAAGGTCCCCAAAGTTGATTTTTCAATTTTATGAATTTTTATGGATTTTTTTATTACTTTAGCAATAGAAAAAATGATTAAAAATCAGGTGTCAACAGTAACTTAAATACATGTACCTTAAATCCCAAAGGGAAGAGCCAAGCCAATGCTTAGCCTCCCATTGGAGGTTTTTACTTACAGTAGTTAAATACATGCAACTTAAATACCTGTACCTTAAATCCCAAATGGAAGAGCCAAGCCAATGCTTAGCCTCCCATTGGAGGTTTTTACTTACAGTAGTTAAATACCTGCAACTTAAATACCTGTACCTTAAATCCCAAAAGGAAGAGCCAAGCCAATGCGTAGCCTCCCATTGGAGGTTTTTACTTACAGTAGTTAAATACTTGCAACTTAAATACCTGTACTTTAAATCCCAAAGGGAAGAGCCAAGCCAATGCTAGGCCTCCCATTGGAAGTGTTTATTCACTATCATGTACTTCTTATAATTTAATTTTTGAATCATCAGACCCAAAAGATGAGTAGGTCGTAATACTGCACAGAAGTCGTTAACACACTCCCTCTTTCGGCTTCAGGGAATCTTTAACACTTAAAAAAATATAACAAATAAAAATATATACCATCCATGCATCCTATTTAAAAAGTGAGAACACAAAAGAGAATACCCTACTAGAGCCTTAGGAATAAACCAAGCTTGAGTTGTCGAATTAGGATATCCATGAAATTAAGGTACTGAAAGGGCATTAGTTTTAATTAAGTAGTGTAACCAAGTCCCCGAGCTCATAATCTCTGGTTCGCAGGAATAAATTAGTTCTCCCGCTAATTTATTTAGGTTTCTAATCGATCTACCAATAATGATTAGTGGCGACTCCAAATTTCAAAATCATTTAAATAAAAACTAAAGTTGCGATTCGGTAGGGCTTGGGAGGGTCCGCATTAGGTTAGTCAAATCTAATTAACCTAATAATCCGTTAACCCCCTTTTAAATTTTAAATTTTTTTAGAGGGTCGCGACAGTTATTTTTTACGAAATAAACTCATACATAAAGAAATCTAAAACATAACCCGACAACATGTCACTTATTCAACATGATTAACCCAACACAGTTCTGACGTTTTCAGCAATACCCATGGTGAGATTATCGCTTCCAAGTCACATTAAAGTTGCTGCCATGACGTTCAAGTCACGTCTGCTCTTTATCGATTGTGGAGTTGAGGAAAGGAAAGCTTTTCAAAGTGAGAGGATTGAATACGGGGGTTTTAATATATATATATATATATATTAGCCTAGCCCCCACTTTTATATATTTAATTCCCTTCTAGTAAGCAAGATTCTTTTAAAATCACACGTTCTATCGAATTTGAAATCTTTTCATTTTCATATAGGAAGCTAAATATATGCGAGGAGTGATTAGTAATACTTATTTGTGTAGCCGAGCTAAACAATATTATCATAATTGTGTGGAATTAATTGAAATAAAATAATAAATTATTGCTAAATACGTGGTTACGCGTTGAAAAATTAATATTCTAGTCTAGGTTTTAAGAAAAACTAGTTGATTCCTTGTCCGCAAGGCTGGAACTTACTTGGGAATCGAAAATACATCACACGAGATAAAAATGTGTGTTTTAAAAAGGACTAATTCGTAGTCCATGCGCGTCGAATTATGCTAACAAACTCATTCGCAGTAAAGTTTTCTTAGACAGGGTAAAACGATTCTTGTACTAAATATGTATGAGCAAGTCATAAAAAACACTTTGCCCGGCTGGAGAATCAAACCATACTGTTCAGCACACAAAAAAAAACAATATGATGACTTAACTAATATATGTTTCAAATGGTGCAATGATAATATTTAATCATAAATTTTTCTTTCTAGACAACAAAAATTGGATAGCTGCCTAGTGCCTGTCGCGACCCTCTAAAAAATTTTTAAATTTTAAAGGGGGTTAACGGATTATTAGGTTAATTAGATTTGACTAACCTAACGCGGACCCTCCCAAGCCCTACCGAATCGCAACTTTGGTTTTTGTTTAAATGATTTTGAAATTTGGAGTCGCCACTAATCGTTCTTGGTAGGTCGATTAGAAACCTAAATAAATTAGCGGGAGAACTAATTTATTCCTGCGAACCAGAGATTAGGAGCTCGGGGACTTGGTTACACTAGTTAATTAAAACTAATGCCCTTTCGGTACCTTAATTTCATGGATATCCTAATTCGGCAACTCAGGCTTGGTTTATTCCTAAAGCTATAGTAGGGTATTCTCTTTTGTGTTTTCACTTTTTAAATAGGATGCATGGATTGTATATATTTTTATTTGTTATATTTTTTTAAGTGTTAAAGATTCCCTGAAGCCGAAAGAAGGAGTGTGTTAACGACTTCTGTGCAGTATTACAACCTACTTATCTTTTGAGTCTGATGATTCAAAAATTAAATTATAGGAAGTACGTGACAGTGAATAAACACCTCCAATGGGAGGCCTAGCATTGGCTTGGCTCTTCCCTTTGGGATTTAAGGTACAGGTATTTAAGTTGCAAGTATTTAAACTACTGTAAGTAAAAACCTCCAATGGGACGCTAAGCATTGGCTTGGCTCTTCCCTTTGGGATTTAAGGTACATGTATTTAAGTTGCAGGTATTTAACTACTGTAAGTAAAAACCTCCAATGGGAGGCTAAGCATTGGCTTGGCTCTTCCCTTTGGGATTTAAGGTATATGTATTTAAGTTGCAGGTATTTAACTACTGTAAGTAAAAACCTCCAATGGGAGGCTAAGCATTGGCTTGGCTCTTCCCTTTGGGATTTAAGGTACAAGTATTTAAGTTGCAGGTATTTAACTACTGTAAGTAAAAACCTCCAATGGGAGGCTAAGCATTGGCTTGGCTCTTCCCTTTGGGATTTATGGTGCAGGTATTTAAATTGCGGATGGACTTTGTCCTCTCCATTCTGGGGTATGAATTCTTTAAAATAAAATACAACGAATTGATTCAACAATTTGAAATTTGTGCGCGCTTGAGGACTCCTCCAAGCCGATTTTGTGCTTCCATAGGGTTGACCATTGATATAAAGCTGCGGCTTCCTGACATAAAATAGAGTGAAATGTCAGTATACAAAATATGTGCTAATCTGCACCTAAAACCAGAAGAGTGGAAAGAGTACTTATCTCCCATTTTTTTTGGAGGGATTTCTATAATTGATTTTCGCTCTCTATGTTCCCAATATAGAGAGTTTCTTTTGAATTAAGAGGGGCTTTTAGTCACAGATCAGTTGAGAAATCGGTGGACAGCTTAGGAGCTTGTCTGGGCCGATTTTTGCATATCTACGAGATTTTTGCTGTTGACGTAGAGATATCCTTCTCCTGACATAAAATATGGAAAAAAAAGAGGAGATGGAGAAAGTGTATACAATTTGTGCTAATTTGCAAGTAAAACCATAAACAAATGAATAAATAAAAACACTTAGCTCGAATTTGCTTGCTCGTTGACGAGGATGAACTCTTGATTTATATTGATCGATGAAGGAATTTGTGATGATAATCTCTAGCTTTGAACTCCCATCATCTTCAAAATTCTCTCTCTTTTGGTATTTTCTTTCTCTCAAATTTTTCTTCAATCTCCCAAAACTCTCTCAAACATCCAAAATTTTCTCTCAAAAAAAAAATCCTCCCAAACACTTCAAATTTTCTCTCTCAAGAATCCTTTCTCAAGCTCACTTCTTTCTCCTTTTATAACCTACTCATCTATCTCCCATTCTAATTTTTCCACTAACTCTATCTCCCATTCTAATTTCTCCACTAACTCTTCTTCATTTTCATCTTCCATTCTCCATCTCTATCTCACATTCTAATCTCTCCACTAACTCTTCTTCATCTTCATCTTCCCTTCTCCATATTTATCTCCCATTCTAATTTCTCCACTAACTCTTCTTAATCTCCATCTTCCCTTCTCTATTCTTATCTTCCATTCTAATTTCTCTACTAACTCTTCTTCATCTCCATCTTCCCTTCTCTATTCTTATCTTATTTTCTCCATCCATTCTTCTCCAACTTCTCTTCTTCATCTCCTCTTCTTCATCTTCCCTTCTCTATTCTAATTTATCCACTAACTTTTCTTTTTATTATTTGTAAAATAATCCTTCAAGAGTTAGGTATTTGCACTTTAGTCCTTGAATTTTAAGTATTTACAATTCAGTCCCTGAAAAAATATATTTCTTTAAGTCCAAATCTCCTCACAATTTTTGACACACCAAAATTTACCACATGTCAAATTTAAGCTCATTTCTTGTCGCTGAAAATAATGCATAATTTAATTAAAGCCCTTTTGCAAAATTAAGTCATTCTGGGTATAATTGGGCCAAGATGAAAATTTAAAATATTAGAAGACAATGTCACAACTCATAAAAAGTGAAAGTTAAAAATAAGTTGACTCAAATTAAATTTTTTTAGGCCCGATTCGAGATTATACTCGTGAAGGAACACGTGACTCGAATTGGATTTTTCTGAATTTGCGATGGCCAATATGAAAATAGATTTAAAATAAAAATATTAACTATCTTTGTGTATTTTTTGGCCTCAAATGTTATTTTTTCAAAATTTTCAAATATTTTTGTATTTTTTTTAAAAAAATTAAAATATATATAATATGAAAAATTATGTTTTGGTCAAAATTCGTTCCCTAGGCTTGGCTAAGGTTCCCAAAGTTGATTTTTCAATTTTATGAATTTTTATGGATTTTCTATTAATTTTTGAAAATAAATAAATAAAAAATACGTAAAAATACTGAAAATATGAAAAATCGTTTTTTGGTCAAAATTGGTTCCCTAGGCTTGGCTAAGGTCCCCGAAGTTGATTTTTCAATTTTATGAATTTTTATGGATTTTTTTATTACTTTAGCAATAGAAAAAATGATTAAAGATCAGGTGTCAACAGCTGCCCCTCTTTGAAAGGAAGCTCGGTAGAGGTTCATTTCAAAGACGAGATGACACCTGGATTCTTATCGACTCAATATAAGGAAATAAAAAGAGTCGTGACATGATTGTTCCACTGAAAATGAAATGAGAACCTAAGGATTCGTTATATAAAAAAACTTTAGGGTGGTTGAACTTGAACCCGTATGGTGGATCAACCCATGGTAGATTCCTAATAAGAGGATTCTACTGATTAAAAATTGAATTAAAATTTGACCCGTATGGTGGGTCATACCATTTGACCCGTATGGTGGGTCGTACCATGGTAGATTCCTAATAAAAGGATTCTACTGATTAAATTTTGATTGAGATTTGACCCGTATGGTAGGTCACCACATGGAGATACCTGTAAGAAGGACTTGGTGCCTGTAGAAAGGACTTGGTGCCAGTAAAAAGGACTTGGTGCTTTGCCTGTAAGAAGAACTTTGTGCCTGTAAGAAGGACTTGCTTTGCCTGTAAGAAGGACTTGATTTGCCTGTAAGAATGACTTTGTTTGCCTGTAAAAAGGACTTACTTTGCCTGTAAGAAGGACTTTGTGCCTGTAAGAATGACTTGATTTGCCTGTAAGAAGGACTTTGTTTGCCTGTAAGAAGGACTTTATGCCTGTAAGAAGGACTTGATTTGCCTTTAAGAAGGACTTTGTGCCTGTAAGAAGGACTTTGTGCCTGTAAGAATGACTTGATTTGCTTGTAAGAAGGACTTTGTGCCTGTAAGAAGGACTTTATGCCTGTAAGAAGGACTTGATTTGCCTGTAAGAAGGACTTTGTGCCTGTAAGAAGGACTTGATTTGCCTGTAAGAAGGACTTTGTGCCTGTAAGAAGGACTTGATTTGCCTGTAAGAAGGACTTTGTGCCTGTAAGAAGGACTTGGTTTGCCTGTAAGAAGGACTTAGTTTGCCTGTAAGAAGGACTTAGTTTGCCTATAAGAAGGACTTTATGCCTTTAAGAAGGACTTGATTTGCTTGTAAGAAGGACTTTGTTTGCCTGTAAGAAGGACTTTGTGCCTGTAAGAAGGACTTGATTTGCCTGAAAGAAGGACTTTGTGCCTGTAAGAAGGACTTGCTTTTCCTGTAAGAAGGACTTTATTTGCCTGTAAGCAGGACTTGATTTGCCTGTAAGAAGGACTTGGTTTGCCTGTAAGAAGGACTTTGTGCCTGTAAGAAGGACTTTGTTTGCCTGTAAGAAGGACTTAGTTTGCCTGTAAGAAGGACTTGATTTGCCTGTAAGAAGGACTTTGTGCCTATAAGAAGGACTTGATTTGCCTGTAAAAAGGACTTACTTTGCCTGTAAGAAGGACTTTGTGCCTGTAAGAAGGACTTGGTTTGCCTGTAAGAAGGACTTGGTGCCTGTAAGAAGGACTTGGTTTGCCTGTAAGAAGGACTTGATTTGCCTATAAGAAGGACTTGGTTTGCTTGTAAGAAGGACTTTATGCCTGTAAGAAGGACTTGATTTGCCTGTAAGAAGGACTTGATTTGCCTGTAAGAAGGACTTTATGTACCTCAAAGGGTGCCATTCTGAAATCTGAGGAGACCAGGAATCCTGCAGAAGCTCAAACCCAAATTATATTCTCCTGTCGTTTTAGGAATAAACCAAAGAGGCAGAGATCAAAAGGTCTCGAACATTTCTGTCCTTGAGACAAATCATGCTTTATTGAAGAATGTGGATACCTGTATATACCGCAATGGATTCGAGTATCCCAACAACCGTCAGAATTCATTCTCTTGAAAGGTTCTGGTTGAAGATATACTTACCTGAGAATTTGGAAGAAATGCTTGGTGGCTTCTGGACAACCAGGCTTGTTCATTCAATAATCGCCGAATGAATTTCAAGACTTTGGAAGGTAACTCAAACACCGGGAATGTGTTGCCTGTCGGGCAATGTCAGAGCTAACATGTGCAAGCATTTTCATCAATGCGTTCATTGGTTCATACAAAATTGTTCAGCTAAGTTTGTCATTATTAAAGGCAGTCTATGTAATAACTCATGATGCAATCGATCAACATATAGATCATGTATTGCATTACCACTTCTGTTTAAGGAGGTTCTTATAGTATGAACACCTCGAATGTAATCTGAATGGGGGACTTCATTCCGAAATGGCTTTTTCTCACTCTGGAGAAAGGCTGTTTATCTGTAGATCAAAATGTTAGACCTGTGTGGAAATGGTTTGCCTTTCCTCATCCTGTCATGCCCCATTCTGCACATTTGATATCTCCTGTGCAGTTTATGCTCTAAGTTGGAGTTGGTAAGTTAAACACACGGAATAGTCATACATAATTCATGAACTGTGTAAGCATAATGCAGATGTGACAATTTTTTAGCATCACGTGTGTTTATATAATGTGCAAATATGGGCGAATTTAAATTGCCCCTAGTATGTGGGCGGACCGAACAAATTGGGAAGCCTACTCCTTATGTCGAGGGGTGGTTTGTCTCAAACTTTACCCCTTCGCGATGAAGCATATGGGCGATGTAGCATTTTGGTTTGTTTAATGCCCCTGCAAGAAGCAGAGAAAATATTCTTGAAACCAAACGAGATAAGGAAGACATATTTGCTTTTTCGTTTCAGAGCTTGCGAACAATTTGCCCCATTTTTCACCAGAATAGATCTTGTCAGGTGATCATACTTTTCTTTTGGATTTGTCTCGTTCAACATGTTAAATGTTAGTATAAATATTTCCTGTGAAAAGAAAAGGAGACATGTTAACCAGTATTAAAAGGGATAAATTGAAAACGATACTGATTTACCCTTCATCTTGAATGCCTTGGACAAGTCTTTTACCAATTTTGCTGGATTGAGTTTTCTTCGACTTTTGTTGGATGCTTCACCATTAAGCCGAGAATGTAGCAAAATATTGACTTCGGTATTACTCGTCGAGTATTCCTGCTTGCAAAAAGAAATGCACAAAAAGTTATTTCATTTATTTATAATACATACAACATTCCCCACCCTCGGGGATCGAACTCGGGATATTTCGGACCTACTGTCATCCCCCATACCATTCGGTCCATTGGACCATAGGTGTCCATGGGGCTATCCTTTCAAAGGTTAATCTTTGGGGATAAAGCAGCCTTGTTGTATCACCTTATGCCATGTTACGGTATTTCTCGAGGTAATTTGCAATCCCTATTAAGAATGGAATAAGACAATTCAAGACTTGAGATGATTATGTGCACATTAGAACGATACAGAATTACCCATTTCTGAGATTGTTCGCGTCTTTCGCTTGTACTTTCCTCTGTCCGAAGCTGTCCATCCCGTGGTAATGCCCATGAGTCGATTTGCCCCCAAATTTTGTTTAACTTGTATTCGGATATGATTGCGTTCTCGGGTCGATTTGCAATTTCCTGAGAATAGAAGGGGCTTAATTTTAAAACTTGGAGCAACTGAGGGTAAATTGAAACGATACGGAGTTACCCTTCAGGTTTATCCAGATTTTTACTCGCCATCAATTCGTCGCGAGGTTGGTGAGGTGGCGGATTCGAGCATTTAATAGGGGGAAGTCGGATTATTACTCCTTGCTTTTACACATTCACAAAAGCAGAAAAACATATCACGCAAGGAAATAAAACACATTCACTCATTCAGGATCAGTTCTGCTTCCTCTACAGGCTCTCCCATGATCAGCTGGCTTCATCCCAAATTAGGTATGCATCGGCCATATAGAAGGTCTGGTGGTCACTGGCTGAACAAGTGCATCACAGTCCCGATGCTTTGCCGATATCAAACTGGTTGATTATGGCGAAAAGATCATCGTCAATGTCCGCTTGGTGGTGATCTGTCCCTTCTTCCTCGGGAGGTATTGATACTGATCCAGTATCATTGGTCCTTTTGTACCCTGCTCCAACAGAACTCGATCCTGTTATAAATTGGTCTAACTCACCTCTTAAACGTGCATTTTCGATCCTCAGATCATACATTTCATCGAGGGTGAGGAGGAGGCTATTGCAGTTGGGGCAGGTGGCGGAGTCAAAAGTCTCTTTATACATCTTGTTTTCCGCTCGGAGGTTTTCATTTTCAACTCTTAGAAACTCGACTTCGTTGTGCTCATGACGAGTCTTCATTCGGGTTCGTCTATTTTGAAACCAGAACTTGATTTGCGAAGGTTCAAGGCCTAGCTCTTGACTCAGTTCCATTTTTTGTTTGCCGTCTGGCATAGGGCACGTTCTGAAGAAAGCTTCAAGCTTTCGTACTTGCTCCTCAGTATGGCGACGGTAACGCTTCTTTTGACCTTTACCGTTGTTGTCATTGTCTTTACCGGGCTCTTGGACGTCGTCGGTGGAAGGGCCGGGCTCCATAGGCTCGATCCCAAATATGGCTTCGAACTCTTCCTCTCCCATATTCAGCAAGTAACGATAACTTTCAAGTGTGTTGGGTTGAGACATCTTCGATTTGGTTAACGATTTCTCAAAGTTTGATATCTCTTCTTGTATTTTCACTCTCTAGATTTTTCTGGGAGACTGCGTATGCTTTAAGAGTCTCTCTTTCGAGCACGAATGAGAATTATCAAGAAGATGCCTCCTTTAAAATTAGACGTGGGTTTAGCAATTGTATTGCCTCTCTCGAGTGTTCTGGCTTTCTCGATTTTCTTTTCATCGTATCTCTCGCCCAGCTCGTCTCCTTCCATCTTTCCATGGAAGGGGGCCCCTTGTTGCTGTCTCCACTGTCAATTTGCTGGCGAGTTCTTCAATAAAGACGAGTCGTATCTCTTTTCTGCCGAAAATGTCTTTGTCTCCCACTCAGCTTATTTTTTATCCTTTCTTTTTCAAAGTAGTGGCGTCTCGTCCAACTTTTCCGTAGAGACGTCGGATTTGCTTGGCTCGAGATTGGAGACGAGTAGCGGAGGTGATACTGATAGGGAATGGTAGACAGGAAAATTTGGCCAGTAGAGACTTCCCCTGCAAAAATGAAAGAGAATGCGGCAGTATATGTTCTTCATATTCTAGAAAAATTGGAACGATACTGTTTTACCCTTGTGTATACTTCTATTGAATTTGAATTGAGGAAGTTCCTTCATTTGGATTGGATTGAATTGTATGTCCCGAGTTGCCCTTCACTTTGAGCTTGCCACATATGTGCTTTGCTTAGTTGGGCCTTGTTTTCTTTCGGGTTGCCTTGGACCATCATCATTTTCCATGCCATTGGGTCCGTGGACAGGAGGGCTCCTTTAATTTGATGGTTACCTTGAAGGCGAATGAGTCCTATCGCATTCCATTGGGTCATTTCATTTTGCGACACTCTTGAGGCACTTTGCAATCCCCTATGTGAGAATGGAACAAATCCAATTTAGCATTTTGCAACGATTGAGGGTAAATTGGAACGACACACAGTTACCCGTCTTCGAGCTCGCCTGGGCTTTTCACTTGAAATTTCCCTACGTGAGGCCATTCAACATTTCTCATTATGGCAGTCAGCGACGTTGCCACAAATTGATCCGCCCTAAATCTAGCATAAAAAGGGATTCACGCATTCGACGGGATAAATAAATTGCCCCATTGTCCTTGCATTAAATCGAGACACCTAGAAAGCTGGAAAATATCATACGCAGGGGAATTAAGCATGAAATGAAAGGTGCACTTATTCAAGGTCAGTTCTGCCTCTCCTGTGGCTCTTCGATAATCAGCTAGTCTCGTGTTGGTTCGGGTGTGGATAACCGATATTTGAGAGTCCCTACTCACTGGCTCCTGATCGCGGCTTGGGACGTCTGTCAACCCTAAACTGGTTGACCAGGGCAGTAAGCTCATCATCTGGGTAATCTCTTGAACCTTCCAGCAACTGATGCTCGAATTGGGCATTGTTGTTGGCAAATGCTGGCGGTAGATTTCTCATTCTGTCCTCGCCATGAGCAATTTGACTTCTCATGCTGGAGCCTTCATCATTACTCGAGAAAGTGTGGGGATCACCAACTGTCCTGCTGCCAAAAACTCCTTCCATTCGAGGATTAGAGAAGTGGAAGTGCTCAGGATAACTTCTTGTCTGATTCTCTAGCTGCGCAGGCGCGCTGATCATGGGATGAGTTCTAGCCACAGGTTGGTGCTCAAACCAAGGAATCTGAATACACTGCTCCTGCGGTCTATACTCTTGAAGAGCATTAGGGTGATTCTGGGGGATACTTTGATTAACGCTTGGGGGATTGATGGCATGGCTACTAGCTTGGTTGATGATGGGAAGTGGCTCGCCCCATGCTAACCTGGGGAACTTATGGTGGCGAGGAGACTCGACGTTCAGGCTTGGATCAGTCCCACCTTGGTTTTCTTGATTCTGAGCTGCATTGTGTTCTCTCACCCTTTTTCTGTACTTCTGAAGATGACTCGAAACATTTGCTTTAGTGAGTCCCTCTACCTTCATAATTTCCAGTATATGTTGCGGCCGTGCCGAATCTATTCCTAGCTGCTGAACTGCATTAACAAACATACGATGCAGCTCGGGAGACCAACTCATCTTCTTTCTCCAGTTGCTTGGAACAAAATTGAAGGCTTGATGCTTGTTCTCATGGTCATGCAATTGCTTCCTTACCACGTGCTGCCATATGTTTTGAAGCATCTGAACTCTAACTGGTTTCGTTACGACGTCTTGGGCCCCATTTAAGACAGCCTTCATTAGGGCTTGCTGATCATCGCATGCCGATATTACGAGGACTGGCATGTTTAATTTAGAATTGATGACTTCCAAGAGAGTGAAAACATCCATGTCAATCCCTACCATGGCGGTGAGGACGATATCAAACGGGTCACTACTCCTCCTTAATATCTCTAAGGCCTCTGTCGCCTTTGCTTGAGCTACAACCTTATACCGGCATTTTCTTAATACGGTAACAAGGATTGACAGAGAGACTGGATTACCGTCAATGGCCATGACTAGTAGACCCTCAGGGTAAGGAACTTCATCAGCTTTGACCAGGGTTGAACATGCGCCCGTTCCCCTAATACTCGACATATTTCTGGATCTAGGACTGCCGATTCGAGACCGCCTCGGGATGTCTTCTCGGACTTAAGGGATCACGAGATCGTTGATGCCTTCTCGTAACAGGCTTTGAAAGCCGATGCTTTGATGGTGAAGGTTTTGAATTCCTCTCCCACGAGAACTCCTTCCTCTCTATCTTTCTCCTGCGAGTTCTTGCGAATGAACTCTGACTATCAAATGGGGACAAGTTCTCTCTCTGGCAATAGCAACGACTTCCCTCTTCACGGGCAGCGCTATTAGATTTTCCGAGGGAGAAAATCTGATATTCAGCTTTTGATCAAAGGGGAAATCCTTGTTTCTCGCTCAGTTTGTCTTCTTTTTTCTTTTCGTGATAGAGGGCCCCTGTCAAGATCTCCACCGTCGATTTACTGGCGGGTCCTCCAATGAAGACAAGTCGTATCTCCTTTTCGCTAACGTTTGCCGTGTCTTCCACTCAGCTCATCTTTCCGTCTTCTTTTTCAAAGTGGCGGTGTCTCGTCAAACTTTCTGCGGAGATTTCGGACTCGCTTAGCTCGCAGTCGCCATCTGATGGGAATTCGAGCCAACGAGGGTGGTGCCAATAGAGAATGGTAGATAAGAGAAATCTTGACTGGTTGATACCGTCACTATGAAATCAATATTTACTTCAAAGCAGATTACCATCTTCGCATTCCGCTCATCTGCCTCACCTCTCTCCCCCTTTCTTTCGTATTCTGCTTTAAAAAATGGCCAATTCTCCTAACCATACCTTATCCGCCGAAGTCCTAGCTGGGTGGGAGAGACTCTACAATCTTCTTGGTAGAGGTTACGCTCATATAGCCAAAAACTCTACCGTTGAGGCTGAAATCCTCGGTTTATTTAGGACCGTGGACGCTGCTTCTGTTGAGGGTACCCAACTAGGGAAGGAGTACCGGAACTTCTCGACCCTCTTCATCAATTTTCTGGCTGCCTATAACCGTGCTTATGAGACGGTCCTTGTGACCGCCGTCGTGAAAGCCCGTTACCGAGACCGGCACGAGCGTCTGGCAACAGTTACGTTTGTGGCTGATAATCACAAAAAGGCCCTCAAGTTTGCCAACGATCAGCTTTCGTGGCTGGTTCGTGAGAGGGGAAAGTTGGTGGACCGTCTGGCCTTGGTCCGAACTTACGCCGAACAGGAGCCAGGCAATATTGTGATGAGGTGTAAATGTGGTTGGCTGCAGGAGAGACTTGATGACATTACGGCAGACATTGCTTTCGAGAGGGCAGCGGTTCCGGACCTGGAGTTTGCCGTTGAGCATTACGAGGCCACTATGGCCCAGGTTAAAGAGAAGTGCGATCGCCACTTCTTTAGGCTCGCGGAGCTTGATTCCGAGAGCGCCCGGTGCATCCAGAGCATCAACTGTTTGGAGAGTCAGTTGAGCTCTTTCGTAATGGTCATCAGGGCCCAGTTTGGCTTTACCTTTCCTCCCCAGTGAGTTGTTGTAATACTCTTTGATGAATGGAATGAAAGAAAAGCTTCACGTGTTTTGTTTTGTTTTTTTTTTTAATTTTCCTGCTATCGTTTCTTCCGCATAGCATAACAGAACGATTTGAGGTACCGAAGATGTCGAGGCTTAATGTTCTTCTTGATGTTCTTGTTTAATTGCTCCAGACGATGATATCGAGAACATTGATGATGGGTTCGGCGGTGGCCCCCACTATCCATCTTGAGATCACGAACAAAAACGCTATGATAACTCGATCAGTGCGCTGGTAGTAAATCCGGCCACCTGTTGTGTGCCCACTTTTATCCATATTTTGTTTCTTTCGGCGTCCACTTGCTCGTGTCGGTCGCCTGTAGCGTCGGGAGAAATTCCTATGGGCCACGTTCATTAATAAAACCTCGGTCCTCTAAAGCCCTCCGCATGTTTCGGATAAGAGAAAATTTTAAGACCGGTCTCTGGTTGATTTGATCAGGTAAAGGTATTTGTTTCATGGGTTCTGATTATATAATCCATATTGTTTTTCAAAAGACGCGGGATCCTCTGCAATACATTAAATATGCCCCCATGTTTAATCAGTATAAATCCACCGTCATATCAGAATACACTGCCCATACAAGTTTACGGATTGACACAACTTTGTCTGTCAAAGATGGACAATGTTCGTTTGCCCCCCAGAATTAACGGTTGAAGCATCGGTGTTTTTCGTCTTTTGGTATTTCTGAAGATGATTCTTGATATATTATTGAACTTAATTTTTACACCCGTCTGGGGTATCTAGGATCTCCCTGCAAAAGAAAAGGATATAATTAGTATGCGACACAAGAAATGTCGGTCCATGACTCCTATATTAGTCCAATTTGATTTTTTCTATTTTATAGAGAAATCAGAAGAAAGAAAAAAAAAATTTCCTTAGGAAGAAATGGGTTAATTTCTGATACAGAATTTTTTTCAGATTTATTATTCTTTTTTTTTATTTTTTTAAAGGAATGTGACAAAGTCTCTTGACGTTTACTAAAATTTTTGAAGGAATTTCCTTTTTATCAAAATAAATTTTCAGAGGTAAATTTGTCAGGAAAATTTTATTTTTATTGAAGTAGGAAAGACATGACAGAAATCCTTTATTGGTTAACGAAATTCCCCCGAGACATTAGTCTAATTTTATTTAGAGAAACTTATCTTAGAAAAACATGAGCGAATTTCTCGAAAAGAATTTTTGTTGCAAGTTTTTATAATTTGAAAGAATGTGATAAAATCACTTGATGTTTTTTTTTAAAGGAATTTTTCTTTTTATCGAAATAAATTTTCAGAGGAAAATTTGACGGGAAAATTTCATTTTTATTGGAGAGAAAAAAACATGACAAAAATCTCTTATTGGTCAATTAGTCTAATTTTATTTAGAGAAAATTTTCTTAGAAAAACATGAGCGAATTTCTCAAGAAGAATTTTCTTGCAAGTTTTTATAATTTGAAAAATGTGATAAAATCACTTGATGTCTACTAGAGTTTTTTTTTAAGGAATTTTTCTTTTTATTGAAATTTTCAGAGGAAAATTTTTTCAGGAAAATTTCATTTTTATTGAAGCAATAAAAATATGACAAAAATCCCTTATTGGTTAATAAAATTCCCATGAAGGGATTTTTTTACATCATTTTTTCAAAAAAAAAATTTAAAAGAAATGAGGGACAAATTTAATTTTTATTTTCTTTTAAAAAGAATGGTCGTAATATCAAGCTCAAAAACTGACTAACACCTAGCATGGACCGATCGAAAATAAATACAAGATAAAATTAGAGAACTTACTTTTACCTTGGAGAAATGCAAATCACATAGTCATGCGCATGACTCAAGTGAGGAGTGGACTCTAGAAAATAAAAGAAGGAGAGACAAGGTATGGACCTAAAAAGGCTCCCACTATCTGAATTAACAAACTTACCCTCCGCGCAATCAAATCACAATGGGAAGAATTGTCAATTCAGATAATGAGCGGAATAAAATATGGTCAACCCGAGCGCAATCGACGCAAGAGCTTTGCATATTCGATCCCTATCTATGGTTTTCTAGGAAGAATTTCGCGACTTGGGTTTAGACGCTTGTGTGTGCAGGTGTCGTGATCCTCAGAGTATGCAAGACATGCACAACAATTGATATCAAAATAGCGCTTCTAAAAATGTGCGAAATTAAACAAATAAACCCAACACCGAGCCTGCAAAACAAAGGGGTTAGCCAAACACTCCGCCCCTTATAACTCCCATCCTGCAAAAACATATAACACCTATACAATGAGTCCCAAACAATATCGCCAGAAGCGAGATATGCATGAAATTTTCATTGGCCTAAGTCCACTAAGACTCTTAAAATTTCGAAAAAATTTAAGTATTCCAATTGGTATCTTTTTTCGAAAATTTAAAAATCTCTCTCCCCAGCGGAGTCGCCAGTCTGTCGCGACCCTCTAAAAAAATTTTAAATTTTAAAGGGGGTTAACGGATTATTAGGTTAATTAGATTTGACTAACCTAACGCGGACCCTCCCAAGCCCTACCGAATCGCAACTTTGGTTTTTGTTTAAATGATTTTGAAATTTGGAGTCGCCACTAATCGTTCTTGGTAGGTCGATTAGAAACCTAAATAAATTAGCGGGAGAACTAATTTATTCCTGCGAACCAGAGATTAGGAGCTCGGGGACTTGGTTACACTAGTTAATTAAAACTAATGCCCTTTCGGTACCTTAATTTCATGGATATCCTAATTCGGCAACTCAGGCTTGGTTTATTCCTAAAGCTATAGTAGGGTATTCTCTTTTGTGTTTTCACTTTTTAAATAGGATGCATGGATTGTATATATTTTTATTTGTTATATTTTTTTAAGTGTTAAAGATTCCCTGAAGCCGAAAGAAGGAGTGTGTTAACGACTTCTGTGCAGTATTACAACCTACTTATCTTTTGAGTCTGATGATTCAAAAATTAAATTATAGGAAGTACGTGACAGTGAATAAACACCTCCAATGGGAGGCCTAGCATTGGCTTGGCTCTTCCCTTTGGGATTTAAGGTACAGGTATTTAAGTTGCAAGTATTTAAACTACTGTAAGTAAAAACCTCCAATGGGACGCTAAGCATTGGCTTGGCTCTTCCCTTTGGGATTTAAGGTACATGTATTTAAGTTGCAGGTATTTAACTACTGTAAGTAAAAACCTCCAATGGGAGGCTAAGCATTGGCTTGGCTCTTCCCTTTGGGATTTAAGGTACATGTATTTAAGTTGCAAGTATTTAACTACTGTAAGTAAAAACCTCCAATGGGAGGCTAAGCATTGGCTTGGCTCTTCCCTTTGGGATTTAAGGTATATGTATTTAAGTTGCAGGTATTTAACTACTGTAAGTAAAAACCTCCAATGGGAGGCTAAGCATTGGCTTGGCTCTTCCCTTTGGGATTTAAGGTACAAGTATTTAAGTTGCAGGTATTTAACTACTGTAAGTAAAAACCTCCAATGGGAGGCTAAGCATTGGCTTGGCTCTTCCCTTTGGGATTTATGGTGCAGGTATTTAAATTGCGGATGGACTTTGTCCTCTCCATTCTGGGGTATGAATTCTTTAAAATAAAATACAACGAATTGATTCAACAATTTGAAATTTGTGCGCGCTTGAGGACTCCTCCAAGCCGATTTTGTGCTTCCATAGGGTTGACCATTGATATAAAGCTGCGGCTTCCTGACATAAAATAGAGTGAAATGTCAGTATACAAAATATGTGCTAATCTGCACCTAAAACTAGAAGAGTGGAAAGAGTACTTATCTCCCATTTTTTTGGGAGGGATTTCTATAATTGATTTTCGCTCTCTATGTTCCCAATATAGAGAGTTTCTTTTGAATTAAGAGGGGCTTTTAGTCACAGATCAGTTGAGAAATCGGTGGACAGCTTAGGAGCTTGTCTGGGCCGATTTTTGCATATCTACGAGATTTTTGCTGTTGACGTAGAGATATCCTTCTCCTGACATAAAATATGGAAAAAAAAGAGGAGATGGAGAAAGTGTATACAATTTGTGCTAATTTGCAAGTAAAACCATAAACAAATGAATAAATAAAAACACTTAGCTCGAATTTGCTTGCTCGTTGACGAGGATGAACTCTTGATTTATATTGATCGATGAAGGAATTTGTGATGATAATCCCTAGCTTTGAACTCCCATCATCTTCAAAATTCTCTCTCTTTTGGTATTTTCTTTCTCTCAAATTTTTCTTCAATCTCCCAAAACTCTCTCAAACGTCCAAAATTTTCTCTCAAAAAAAAAATCCTCCCAAACACTTCAAATTTTCTCTCTCAAGAATCCTTTCTCAAGCTCACTTCTTTCTCCTTTTATAACCTACTCATCTATCTCCCATTCTAATTTTTCCACTAACTCTATCTCCCATTCTAATTTCTCCACTAACTCTTCTTCATTTTCATCTTCCATTCTCCATCTCTATCTCACATTCTAATCTCTCCACTAACTCTTCTTCATCTTCATCTTCCCTTCTCCATATTTATCTCCCATTCTAATTTCTCCACTAACTCTTCTTAATCTCCATCTTCCCTTCTCTATTCTTATCTTCCATTCTAATTTCTCTACTAACTCTTCTTCATCTCCATCTTCCCTTCTCTATTCTTATCTTATTTTCTCCATCCATTCTTCTCCAACTTCTCTTCTTCATCTCCTCTTCTTCATCTTCCCTTCTCTATTCTAATTTATCCACTAACTTTTTTTTTTATTATTTGTAAAATAATCCTTCAAGAGTTAGGTATTTGCACTTTAGTCCTTGAATTTTAAGTATTTACAATTCAGTCCCTGAAAAAATATATTTCTTTAAGTCCAAATCTCCTCACAATTTTTGACACACCAAAATTTACCACATGTCAAATTTAAGCTCATTTCTTGTCGCTGAAAATAATGCATAATTTAATTAAAGCCCTTTTGCAAAATTAAGTCATTCTGGGTATAATTGGGCCAAGATGAAAATTTAAAATATTAGAAGACAATGTCACAACTCATAAAAAGTGAAAGTTAAAAATAAGTTGACTCAAATTAAATTTTTTTAGGCCCGATTCGAGATTATACTCGTGAAGGAACACGTGACTCGAATTGGATTTTTCTGAATTTGCGATGGCCAATATGAAAATAGATTTAAAATAAAAATATTAACTATCTTTGTGTATTTTTTGGCCTCAAATGTTATTTTTTCAAAATTTTCAAATATTTTTGTATTTTTTTTAAAAAAATTAAAATATATATAATATGAAAAATTATGTTTTGGTCAAAATTCGTTCCCTAGGCTTGGCTAAGGTTCCCAAAGTTGATTTTTCAATTTTATGAATTTTTATGGATTTTCTATTAATTTTTGAAAATAAATAAATAAAAAATACGTAAAAATACTGAAAATATGAAAAATCGTTTTTTGGTCAAAATTGGTTCCCTAGGCTTGGCTAAGGTCCCCGAAGTTGATTTTTCAATTTTATGAATTTTTATGGATTTTTTTATTACTTTAGCAATAGAAAAAATGATTAAAGATCAGGTGTCAACAGTGCCAAAACCGCCCGATTTGGTTTCCAGTTCTAACTTTTTAGAATTGGTTGATATGATCTCTCGTAAATCTCGTTAGATAATATTCTCTTGCTTTGTTGGTTTAATCATCACTTTTTATGTGCCATCCTCTTTCTACTTCACAAGTATAGCTATTACGATAAAAAGAAAAGGGTTAATGTCATAAAAAACTTCAAATTAGTACACTTATGATAATTTTATTCAAAATTAATTTTTTGATCACAAAAATCTCAAATTAGTATATCTATGATAAATTTATCCAAAATTATTTTTTCAACCGCCAAAAATCCTAAACTGATATATTTGTAATAAATTTACTCCAAAGTAATTATTTTTGCCATAAAAAATTTCAAATTAGTATATACGTGATAAATTTATAGAAAATTAATTATTTGACCACTAAAAAAAATCTTAAATTGGTACTCATGTGATAAATTTACCATAAATTATTTTTCGACAGTCAAAAATCATAAACTGGTACATCTATGATAAATTTACCTCAAAGTAATTATTTTGGCTATAAAAAATCGTAAACTGGTACATGTGTGATAAATTTACAATTTGTTAGTTTCTGTTAAATTGGATTAATATTACGAAAAATCTCAAATTGATATAATAGAAGGTAAAAACTCAAAACATGTACATTTGTTAACTGCTATGTGTCAATTAACTTAGCAATTTGATAATAAACTTTAACGAAAACTAATGAAGGGTAAATTTATCATAGGTATATCGGTTTGGAGTTTTTTGTGATATTAGGTCAAAAAGAAATGAATAGTAACAATGGAGTATTATATTTATTTCTAATTTGGGACTGAAGCCAGCGTGTTTCTCAAGTTAAATCGTAAAATATATGGTACTAACTATCCCGTGGTGGGTACGCTCAATCCTGTAAGACAAACGCCACG
Organism: Psidium guajava; assembly: GCA_016432845.1. Taxonomy (NCBI): domain Eukaryota; kingdom Viridiplantae; phylum Streptophyta; class Magnoliopsida; order Myrtales; family Myrtaceae; genus Psidium; species Psidium guajava. The sequence continues at coordinate 44,700,181 of CM028226.1, read as the reverse complement.
GAAGAACAATCCAGAAACTCGCCTCATCCACGTTCGCCAATTACATCTGGGCCGTTGAACCTGCCACTCTGGCATCGATAACCAATCGGATCGGTCAAGAGACGATCGGGGACTTTGACTTTCCAAGTCTCCCTTTTCCCGTGGGGCCCTGCCCCACAAATAGCCCATTTTCTCCACGTCAAGTATGAATCGAGCAGCCAATACCCGTCCGCCACGTCTCAGAACGGGAACTCTGGTCCGTCGGATCGTCCGCGCTGGACAAATCCAGCCAATGGGAGCAACCTGGCTTCGTAGGCTCGGAAGTCGCGTGACGGGGGCCAGGTCCTCGTCTTCCTCCGAAAGGCTCTAAATAAATGAGACGAAGGTTAGGGAAAGCTCTAATCAGCAGCCTGGGAGTGAACTCGAAGTCGAAGCAGAAGCTATTCGAAGCGAATCGCCATGAGGAAGTGGACGATCCCGTCCGTGCTGTTGGTCCTGTTCCTCCTTTGCGCTCTTCCGGATCAAGGTAAAACCCTATGGCTGAGGTCTTTGCTCGTCTCTAGAAGCTTCCGTTTCCTTCGCTGCTAGCTCTCTGTACTCTTTCGAGGCAATGGCATTTAGATCGGTGCCTTCTCTGTGAGGATTTCGGCGTAATCTATAGTTTCTAGGTCCTCGTATTTGTCTTGGATGAATTTTTGCGCAATCGCAATGGAGGAGGGATCGTTTGATTAGGTAGCTTATTGTAGCTGCAGATTTTGTCGGGGAGATTTTTTTTTTGTCGAATCATCGGTGGGAGTGAGGCGCGTGCTTCGTGCTCGTGCGATGTATCTAGTCGTGCATGTTTGAGAAGTAGAGTATTGCTGATGGTTGGATCTGTCGTGGTTCAGGAAGGAAGCTGGGCGCAAATGCGGAGGGTGATTCGGATGAGTTGGTCGATCCCCCAAAGGTCGAGGAGAAGCTCGGCGCAGTTCCGAACGGTCTGTCCACCGATTCTGATGTCGCCAAAAGGTTGCTTAGTGATGAACTTGCTCTTCTTTCTACTTAGTTTAGCTGTAAGGATTTAAGTTTTCTTGGGTGTGTATTGAGAGTTTGGAAATTTGATCTTGGTCCAGGGAAGCGGAGTCAATCTCAAAGAGATCGCTCCGCAGCAATGCAGAAAAGTTTGAGTTCCAAGCTGAGGTTTCTCGGCTCATGGACATCATTATCAACTCACTCTACAGCAACAAGGACATTTTCCTTAGGGAATTGATCTCAAATGCTTCCGATGTAAGCTCATCTTCTTTCATTGATTTGCAATATTTCCAGCCTTTCTATCTTTGGAAAAAGGCTGAAGCATGATCCTGTTGATTCAGGCACTGGACAAAATACGATTCCTTTCCTTAACGGACAAGGAGGTATTGGGAGAGGGTGATAATACTAAGCTTGAGATCCAGGTTGGTTTGAAACCTTTTCCCAATTGCTTTTCATGTTCCCCGTTAAACTCACTGCTTAGCTGTTCTAGTCAATTCATAATTTCAATCTGTATTTAACACGGTGGTTGACTAGTTACTGACCTGGTGGGTTGTTTATATCTGCAGATTAAATTAGACAAAGAAAAGAAGATCCTCTCCATCCGCGACAGAGGTATTGGGATGACAAAAGAGGATCTGATTAAGAATTTGGGAACAATTGCGAAGTCTGGAACTTCAGGTGCCTCAATATTTCCAAGTTCATGATTGTTTCTCGAATCACTTGAACGAAATCCTATTCATTCAATTTTAATGTTTCATGCAGCATTTGTGGAGAAAATGCAGACGAGTGGAGATCTCAACCTTATTGGTCAATTTGGAGTTGGTTTTTATTCTGTGTACCTTGTTGCTGACTATGTCGAAGTCATCAGCAAACATAATGATGACAAGCAGTAAGATGATTGCATTATTGGGATTATCAAATTTTCTGCCTTCATTTGTCTTAACTGTAGCTATCTTGTTACCTGAATTTCAGGTATGTTTGGGAATCAAAGGCTGATGGGGCATTTGCAATTTCGGAAGACACATGGAATGAGCCACTAGGACGTGGAACTGAGATTAAACTGCATCTAAGGGAGGAAGCGGGGGAATACTTGGAAGAGAGCAAATTGAAGGTGCATTTCTAATCTGCAGTGTGGTCACAACTAGGTTCCATTTGTTCTTAGGGACTGTAGACTCTGGGATATTTTGCAACCTTTGCCTCATTTATTCTTCTCTAGATAATCAGCACTGATACCTTAGAGGATTGGAATTAGATATGAACCTTTTCTTCTGAACAAGCTGCATTCAAGGATGTGTTTGTTAGTTATATTATTATTCTTATTTTTTATATTTCTTTTGCACTTTGCCTACTTTTTAGTGCCAGTAACGCCTTTGTCTTCTTTCTCTTGTTGTAATTTCCATACTCTGAGGTTCTCTTATCTGCGGAGGCAGTCTGAGCTTATTTGTCATTACTGTCTATCCCTAAGCACAGTTCTGAACTTCAGAATCATAAAGTCGGTGCAGAACCAAAGAACCTTGTGGGTTACTATGCTATCATACGCTATACAGTTCTTATCTTGACTCTGTAGTTCTTATAGAGTTCTCACACTGATTTCTCAAGAAAGTTATGTAGTATCTTAACCTTGTCAATAGTGGTGTTCAATTTTGCATTGGGGATTTCCCTCTGATGTCACAATGGTTTGGTAACATCTGGCATTGGTTGTCTTCTGCAGGATTTAGTGAAGAAGTACTCAGAATTTATTAACTTTCCCATCCATTTGTGGGCGAGCAAAGAGGTCGACGTGGAAGTTCCCGCAGATGAGGACGAGTCAAGTGATGAAGAGGAATCACGTGTGTATCTTGAAAAGCCTTTCACTATATTCTAGATTTTAATATATTATTTTGTACTACATTTAGTGGTAAACATGTCAAATGTATATCGAGATTGCTATTGCATGTGCACTCATGTACGGTCCATCTTGATGAATAAAAACAGCGGAAAAAAGCTCTTCTGAGGAAGAAGGGGATGAAGATGCTGAGAAAACTGACGATGAGGATGCGGAGAAGAAGCCAAAGACTAAGAAGGTGAAGGAAACTACTTATGAATGGGAACTTTTGAATGACATGAAGGCTATATGGCTGAGAAATCCAAAGGAGGTGACTGAGGAGGAATACACAAAGTTCTATCAGTCTCTAGCGAAGGTAAATGACAATTTCTGTGTCTAGGGACAACTCATCATCATCTTCTTCCAGTTTTAACTGTCCTCATATAGTCCCTCATCATCAATTGTTCATCTTTTGACAGGATTTCAGTGATGAGAAGCCTTTAGCATGGAGTCACTTTACTGCTGAAGGTGATGTTGAGTTCAAGGCAGTTCTCTTTGTGCCGCCTAAAGCACCTCATGACTTGTATGAAAGTTATTATAATGCCAACAAATCGAACCTGAAGCTATATGTTCGACGGGTATTCATTTCTGATGAATTTGACGAGCTTTTGCCCAAGTATCTGAACTTTTTGAAGGTAACCGGTTTTTGCTCAGTTCTGGGTCTTTTATCTGTAACGAGAAACATGGTTTTCTAACGTTGGTTTCTAGATCGTGTTTCTCAAAGAAGTGTTTGTTTCCCAGGGTCTTGTTGATTCTGACACATTGCCCCTGAATGTATCGAGGGAAATGCTTCAACAACACAGCAGCTTGAAGACAATTAAGAAGAAACTTATCAGGAAGGCACTTGATATGATCCGTAAGATTGCTGAGGAGGACCCGGAGGATGCTAACAACAAAGACAAGAAAGGTACAAGCGGCACTGTCTCTCATCTTGAAGTAACCTCTCCTCTCTAGATGAAAATGTCACGACATTATGTGTTTACTTCTCTTCTCTCAAGCATCCCTAGACTTCTTGAGGGATTGCTTTGTTAAGTTGTGATAACTTCATTAGGAGTTGGGGCTAGTCTTTTGTTCATTAAACAGTTTGATGATCTTTATAATTCATTTTCTACTGCCTGCTTAATGACTTTTCGCTGTTGGGAGCAGATACTGAAAAATCTGGTGATGAAGATGATGACAAGAAAGGTCAATACACAAAATTCTGGAATGAGTTTGGCAAGTCCATTAAACTCGGTATAATTGAAGACGCCACTAACAGAAACCGGTTGGCTAAGCTCCTCAGATTTGAGAGGTATGATGAAATGCCTTTCCCTGCATTCTTAAATATGACATGGAAGGACCAACTTATATTGGGCTAATGACTTATTTTTGTTTCCATTATTTGTGCAGTACCAAGTCCGATGGTCAATTAACTTCATTGGACCAGTACATCTCAAGAATGAAATCAGGTCAGAAGGATATCTTTTATATAACAGGAAACAGCAAGGAACAGCTGGAGAAGTCGCCATTCCTTGAGAGACTCAAGAAGAAAAATTATGAGGTTTGTGTTTTCCTTTTCTTTGTTTTGCAAAACCTATTAATTTTCTTTGACATTAGGTGCAAGATGTAACTAGTTAATTACGCTTACGATACTTTGTTAATCTTTTCTCATATCGCGGTCGTGAATTTTGATGCTGATGGTTGTCTGTACCTTTACCATGCAGGTTATTTTTTTCACTGATCCGGTGGATGAGTACCTGATGCAATACCTAATGGATTATGAAGATAAGAAATTCCAAAATGTGTCCAAGGAGGGTTTGAAACTTGGAAAAGATTCGAAAGACAAGGACCTCAAGGAGTCTTACAAGGAGCTGACCAAATGGTGGAAGAGTGCTCTTGCTAGTGACAATGTTGATGATGTGAAGATAAGCAATCGTTTGGATAACACTCCTTGCGTGGTGGTGACTTCAAAATATGGATGGAGTGCAAATATGGAAAGGATCATGCAGTCACAGACCCTATCGGATGCTAACAAGCAGGCATACATGCGTGGAAAGAGGGTCCTTGAGATTAATCCAAGACACCCAATCATCAAGGAGCTTCGAGAAAGGGTGGTGAAGGACCCCGAGGTATGTATAGTTTTCCATGTCTACCGTAACTAGTAATCTCTCTATTCTTGGCTGAACTAACATGCACAACCTTGAAATAGAATGACATTACCACGTAAATGGATAACTGTTCCTCTTTGAAGATAGTGTAATATATTTTCCTGAATTTTCCCTTATTAAGGTCAACTAATGTTTTAGTGTTGGAGTGTTCTTAATTAAACGCATAAGATCTCATTTTTTTACGCAACTTTGAAGGTTATTTATCTCACAAAGTTCTTTTAAAAAGTAATTTTCCGTATGAAAGTGTCAAAAGTAGTTTGGTCTGTGTTTTTGGCTTTTTGCAAATTTGGTTAGTTACGACTGGTGGTGACATTGTTAGGGCCCGAGCTAGTGAAATAACTGGTACGTACATGTTCCTTGAGGAACGTTGGGCCAGTTAAAGCAAATTCGCGCTTTTTTGGATGTTTTGTTTGGCTTGGCTAGGCTGGATTCATTGTGCTTATAGTTTTTAATGGGCTGAAGACGTCAGTAGATTTATGGATGCATTATCCCCTATGCACTCAGCCTCTGTAAACCCTTTGTTTCCCACTTATTCTTATGTCTTGTCTGATATGATTTGGAAGCTTACAGTGAGACGGAGCACTTGATTGAGTTCTGGTTGGATTTCTCAGTGTTCGTCTTAATTGATGGTCTGCTTGCTCTACAGGATGAGAGCGTAAAGAACACAGCCCAGCTGATGTACCAAACAGCACTCATGGAGAGTGGTTTCATGCTCAGCGACCCAAAGGATTTTGCTTCACGGATATACGATTCGGTCAAATCTGGCCTAAGTATTAGTCCGGATGCCACTGTTGAAGAGGAAGATGATGCTGAAGAAGCTGAGACTGAATCCGAGGAAGCCTCAGCTCCTCCGAAGGACAAGCCTGATGCTACTGAAGATGCTGAAACTACTGAAGCCAAGGACGAGTTGTAAATTCCCATGGGGGTTTTGGGGATTTCCATTTTGGCAGGATCTTTTCCTTAGATAAAAAGAGGGTTTCTCTAGCGAGTAACCTGACATTTGAAATTCACTGCATTTAGATTCTCTGGGTTTTGAATGTCCAGTAAGAGAGGATTTAACCAATGTGAGTTGTAGGATAAACTGTAATTTCATGATTATCAGGAATGTTTTTCTTCACTAGCCTTCTTCACCTCCGCAAGTCCCGCTCAAGACGAGGGCTTATTATTATTATTTTTTTGGATCATGAAGATGATGCTTGTGCTTCCTGCTGATGGCTGCCTGAACGTAATTTTATTTATTTATTTATATTTTGTAATCTCTGCCGGATCGTTTTATCTTTCCTTAAATAAAGCAATCTGCGGACGGGTTCGTGAAATGAAAATGTTAAAAGTGACACCATCTGGAGACAGCGTGGGTCAGGTTGTGAAAGAGAGCTTCCAGGTTGTGAGTGCTTACTACGGTTAAAGACTAGGTATTAACCGAATCTTTTCGGTCACGTTATTGGGTGATTCGATGCACTAGTGTTAATCAAACGATCAAAGGGAGAGAGGGGAGTCGTAACTTTCGAATCCTCTGTAACTTTGTTGGTGATGTTTAGAGACTAGTGCTTTAAACATTGAGACCCTGGCAAGTATGCTTTAATAAAATGCTCCAGAGGCAGGTCATTGACGTCGAATGCAGGAGCTTCGGATTAAATAGCAAGCCTCTCTCCATCCCCAGCGCCCATTAAATTCGGAGTTGCCTTCGTAGGGATCATAGAATCTCGTTCGAGGACTAGGAAGTAGTGTAGTTATATTTGGGGGGAGTAGCAGAGGATCTGGACGTCCTCTGACCTCGAGAAAGGTGGACTGGTGGTCATGGGCCTCCTTGAGGGAGACGGTGAGGGCATCGGAGAGGCGGTGGCTGCAGTAGATGTTGGAGTAGGCGAGAGAGGGAGGCAAGAGCGTCGAGCGCGAGAAAGTGAGGCAAGAGCAAGAGACCGACGTGGGGTTTAGGGTACAGCCTTTGTTTTATCAGGTGTTTGGGCTTTGTTTTTATGTTGGTGTTGGGGCTTATGCCCGAGCCTGAACACAGAAACAAGAATGACAGACAATGCTTGAACACAAAAATAAGAATAGCAGAAAATACCCGAACACAGCGAGACCCAAACAAGAAATGTGTGTAAATTTCGGGCCGAGTCAGATCGGGTACCTTGTTCAGTGTAGACATCCCTAATATTGTCCCTTCTTTGCCCGATACTGAAGACGACACTTGGGGTTCTAGAAATCAGAAAAGAAAGGAGAAAGAATCGAGGCTTGAGTCGCTTTGTTGAATCTTTTGTCTTCCATTGTCATGTCACCCTGTTAAGCCGCGGTATTAAGGGTTAATACCACGAAAAATCTTAAATTGATATATTTACGATAAATTTATCCCAAATTAATTTTTTGCTCATAAAAAATTTCAAATTTTTACACTAAGAAATTTATCCCAAATTAGTTTTTCGACCACCAAAAATTTCAAATTAGTGCATCTGTGATAAATTTATCCCAAACTAGTTATTTTGACCACCAAAAATTTCAACCTGGTACACATATGACAAATTTGCCCTCCGTTAGTTTTGGTCAAATTGGATTAATATCACGAAGAATTTCAAATTGATACACTTGTGCCAAATAGAGAGTAGAAACCCCAATCATGTACATTTGATAATTGCCACGTATCATCCAATTTGGCAATTTGACGGTAGAATTTAACAGATACTAATGAAGGATAAATTTGTCATATCTATATCAGTTTGGGGTAAATTTATCAAAAGTGTACAATTTTATGATTTTTTGATCGTCAAAAAAATAATCGAAAATAAAATTTTCATATGTGCATCACTTTAGAGTTTTTCGCGGCATTAATCCATTGTTAATAGAAGGTATAAGTGAACCCTTTCCTTTCAAAGCTTTGGGCTGCCACCATTCAATAGAATGAGACGAAAGCCGCCCACCTCCCAAACAAATAAAGACAGATTCGATTCTCCAAAGATCAGATTCATCCAATTCTTTGCCAGTTTGATAGTCTGCATCAATGTACTCTTTCCACTTATGGTCGTCGTTTCACTCCAAGTGGCTCGCAAATATATCTGAGTTTAAACTCGTTCATCTTTTGTCTTCCTATTCACTCATTCATTCCTAAATTTTTCTTTTTGGCTTGTTCTTTGCGATGAAAAAGGAAGTGACATTAGGCTTGCAACTACAGCAAAGTGGGCTTCTTTTAGGCCGCGGCGGCGCGGCCATCCGCTCATACAAATTTCTTCAGGTTCACAACAGAGCGAGAACGCAGAGATACAGAACAGTCCCTTTTTTCTGTTCTTCTCAAGAACCATATTCCATCTCCAAGGGGATCTTCCTTTCCGTAATTCCTTACTTGAAGATCGCTGAGAGTATAAATTGCGCCAAACAGGTGAAAACAAGTGATTCAAGACAACAATTCGTATTACCATATTGCCGGCAAATAGCAATCGGACATCTACACGAAAATCGCCTCGAATGTGTTAAAAAGAGTAATTACGAATGTAGAAAACAGAGAAATAGAGAGACGACGAGAGGAAGAAGCCGCGTCCAATTGCAACGAGAAGCAAGGTTGCCGCTCGAGAATCCAATGGAGAAACCCGCTAACCATGGAGGGTCGTCGTCCGGAGGACTCCCGCTCGAATCGGTCTCTGCCGAGTCGCTTCCGCTCGCCGTTCCGGCATTCGAAGACCCGCCGATGGCAGATTTTTGACTGCGAAGTTTTCCAAAGACGAGCAGATCAGACGCTGATAAATCATTTCACATGGTTCAAGATCTAAGAAAGATTTAAATCTAGTAGCCCGAAACGTCAATACATGACTTATATCTCCCCGAATTGGCACGCCTAGCATTGTATTATTTACTTGAGTATTTAATGAGCAATGTCCTCGTACGTGTTCGTGATATTATACAGCAAAGTCCTATCCCAGCCGTCCATTTTGTGCATGACAAAGCTAAAGAAACATGCCATGTTAGCTTCTTGCATGCAAAAGGGAATAATCGATCGCGTGTATGGCTGGAGAACAAGTGGCATGCAAGCGAAAGTAACATGGAACAATGGTATCTTGCAATCTAAATAACGTCTTTCGACTCAATCCAATAATTTGATAAAAAATACTGATGATGATGATAAGTGAATTTAGGGAAAATTTCAAAAGAGGGCCCAAAGAGTTCTTATTTTTTCGAGTAAGAACCTACTTTATTTCAAGTAAGAGCATAAAACGACTATGGCTATATCAAAAAAGGGTCTGATCTCGCCAAGGGCATTTTTATCAAAATGTAAATTTAATTTAGTTTTTTTTTGTTAAATTAAAATTAAAAAAACACAAAAAGTAAAAAAAAAGAAGCTAAAATCAAGTGGGAGGACTGACCTCCTGCCTATGGCCCTGGTCACGGCCCTCTCTTGGCTCAGGTGAGGGCTAGCTAGTCAGTAGGGTCGCTGGCAGCCCCAATGGCCATAGGTAGGAGGTCAGTCATAAGCTTACGTTTCTTTATGTTTTTTTTCAAAATCTCTTAGAAAAAATAAAAAATAAAATAAAATAGCAAATGACCAAAATGTCCCTGACTCGGAAGTTATTTAAAATTAGGTTCACTTTAGGCTATTATTTAGAATTTTTCCATTAATTTGCAAAAGTAATAATCGGACTCAAGATTGTCAGTCGACTCCCTACCTTGCTGATAAGGAAGGGCAGAATGTGATTGCGTAATCCGCGCCGGCGCACGTAAATGTGCTCGTCCGATCGTCGTACGCGTAGCTATATGACCTCGGGCATGCGGCCTTGAACATCTGCGAATAAATCGACGGCTTGCAAGTGTCCGGCGAGCCGTACGCGCCGCTGCAGCAGTACTCGGCGCTCCCGAATGCCTCGCACGCGCTCTTGCAGCCCTGGCCCGACCCGTCCCGCAGCTCGGCTGGGCACTGCCGGTTCAAGTCCGTCACGCACCCGGTGGAAAGGCACGCGCCGGACCCGCCACTCGGGTCCACGAGCATGGGCAGGTTGTACCCGTCGACCAGGCTGACATCGTAGAAATCCTGGGCGCCGTCCGACTGGACCGTGAACTCAGCGAGGGTGGCGGGCGGGGCCGCCCCGGCGCCGTTGCACTCGACTTGGTTGGAGCCGCAGTCCCCGGTGGCGCAGCGACCTTGGCCGGTGGAGGGGTCGAAGCTGCAGCCGGTCCGGCCCCAGACCCGGCCGGACCAGGCAGGGGGAGTTTGGAAGGAGCGGGAGGCGCCGGGAGGGAGCTCGAACCCAGTGCTGCCCAAAGCAGCGGTCCCTGCATTGGCCAGAACGCCCGGCCACACGGTGAAGTCGCAGCGGTTGACGAGAGTGAATGTAGCTCCTGATATGCCTGTACATACAGCACCGCAATATCCAAGTCAGGCATAAAATGTTGATACTTGCACGAGCGGGAGATCGTGGAATCAGCTTGACTTACCTCTACATAAATAAAGCAGCAGGAGGCAAATGTAACTACGGACAGAAGATGGGGACGATGGCAGAGAACAGAGGACCGGATGCATCTGGGGTTGTGTGAGGTTGACGTAGGAGATACGAAGAGGGAGAGCGACAGCGACAGCAATCAGAACGAGAGCGAGAATGCCTTGAGAAACCGTCGATGAGAAGATTGGAGGAGGGCAGAGGAGGATGGAGGAGATTGAATTAGTAGGTTTCACCCATTAAAGGATCCAAGACTCAAGAACAGAGAAGTGAGATTTAGAGAGAGCGGGAGATGTGCTTTAGGAGTTTGGGTCGGCAGGTTCATGTGGGTATCTTATAAATACAAATATAAAGAGAGAGAGAGAGTGAGTGTACAATTTGGAAGTCGCCGTTCGGTTTCGTAACGACAAGTGATGTGGCACGCCATTCTTTCTTTTGGGTGAGCAAGATCAACCGACCCAATCGGTCGGGCGTTGAGATGGAAGAGCCGTTTGATTTTTTGAACAAACATTTGACCAAGTGTCAAAAAAAGTGCATGAAGTTCAGCTTTCTAAGTTTGTCTTTGTTACCACAAAATCCGTGTAAGTATCCTTATCGTTTCCTTGATACCTTCCATGACCACCTGCTTTAGCAACTCCATCAATTTATGACACATTAGCATTCATCCATAGATTTAGGGTTCGTCTGTTTCTCTTGAGCCAAACTTTTCGATCTCTTGTCGAATTTCAAATCTTATTTGAATTTCCAAAAATCGTGAAAAAAATTTCTAAGTGAATTTACATTTCACCCTTTGTATCTTGTGAAAGTTTCAATTTGTTCTTGGAATTTTTTTCCTATAAAAGAGTCGAAGTAAAAGTCAATGACGAATTCTCATATATTAAGAAGTTTATCCAGCATGTATCTCGACGCACACGTCACTCGTGGGGTGAAACCGAAACCCATCCTTCCCATTAATCGGACAAGTTTTTAATCACTAGAGTTGGGATCTTCAGATAATAATTGCACATTTACACTTAATGCTTTACGTGACACTTTTGATCATGAATTATCGACTTTTCCCATGTAAGATGAACAAACCATGTCAAGGCTTTTGGTAGGGGCAAGGCAAAGCAAAGATCGCGTGAGATCCATCACTTTCCTTGTCCTAAAAGCAGCCGAGAAATTCTCGTCTCTCTTTATTTTGTTTTTCTTCTCCTTTGTTTGATGAAATGGAAAATGGCCATATCAAAGAAACATCAAGCAGACAGTTCGCATCCGATTCTGAGCAGGGCTTTTATTTATTTTTTTCCCCCCCTTGGCAACTCGGTTGCAGTCACTGCATGCACAACCCGGAAATTTCACGTGACTCAGTGAACAAATTGGCCTCTTTGCTTTCGCTCATATTCCTTTCTTGAGGCGCCCGATTGATCGTCAAATCAGATCAAATCAATCAAATTACGACATGGGGACCAGCCGTTATGGAGGCTAGACTCAATCCAAGGATCTTTAATTAGCTTTTCAGTACCCGATCGAGTTGAAAACTTCGAATTGTTGCACCACCCAAATCGATTGGCGTGTCCTAAGCACCATGCGCGTTTGAGAATCTTTGACTTTTGCATTATGGCTTCATACAGCTTTTTTTTTTTTTAAATAATCAAGAGAATCCGATTCTTACGCAAATAAATAAATCGACGGATGAAACGCATATGGAAGTGATGGGATGTTTAAAGCTGTTTGATATGGTGAGCGTCAAGATATGGAGACATTTCCTGGATAAAGTAAATTCGAATCGTGTGTCTGATCCATTGGTTAGCTCTTTCGAAGTAATATGGATGTACCACGATTCAAGAATAAGAGTACGCGACAGGGATTTTATGCAGAGTCCTAAAGGGGAAAAAGTGTTGAAAAGGTCCAAAAGCGTATTTCATTGGTATCAGTTTAGTTCTAAACCTTTTAATTGTGTCGATTTAGTCATAAACTTTTTGATCTTGAGCCAATTTAGTCCTTCTGCCTAATTTTCGCCAAATATTATTGACGTGATCGTCGAATGGTCTTCATGACATTGTCGATGCTGATGTTTTTTCAATAGTTTTTTTAATAATAATAATTTTTTTTATGTCTGGCCATCGAAGATTTGGAAAAAGACAGAAAAAAGAAAGGAGAAACAGAAAGTATTACTTGAAAATGTCTAAGTCAGCACTGACTGTGCCACATAGGCCGTCTAGCGTCCACGCCAGCAATATCCGGTCAAAATTAAACAGAAGGACTGAATTAGTTTTAGATTAAAAGATTTTGGACTAAATTGGCGTCGTTAAAAGATTTATAACTAAATCGACACAAATTTTTTTTTTAAACACTTTTTCTGGCCTAAAAAGCCATTATTCCTTCGTGAGAGCCATTATTCATGCAGGTCATGTTGCATTTAATTGGGATGAATTTCAAATTGTTGCTTATAATTTTTTTTTTCCCATCGGTCTCGAAAAAATAAAACAAAGAATATGGAAAGAACTCCCAAATCTTGCAAATGCCATGGATCGGCCATCGAGAGAGCTCGTGGGACGGCGGAAGCACTAACTTCAAGCGTTGCCACTCGTCAATTGATGATTGGCTGTGGGAGAACCCATAAGAGACACTTCCTCATCATTTCCAACCCAAGATCCGCCTCCACCGCCGGCCCCCAAAAATTATTCTGCACTTTTTTTTTTAAATATGGTATATTTATCATCTTGTTCAATTGAGAAAAGATACAAATATTCCTTCAACGAAAAGTATTAAAGTAACACATATTTTTAATCAGCTTATCCTCAATCTCAAGAAACTTCGCTTAGTTTGCATAATTTGAATCAAATCTTAGCCCTATATCATCGATCTGGGCTCCCGACTCACCTCATGGCGGGACCAAGGAGGAGACGGGCTTGTCCAGTAGATAATAGTGCGAGGGCAGAGTTGAGTGACCTATAATTTGGAAAATGATCATCTTTAGATGCACGTAATCTTAATGATGTATCGATCTTTTTAAGTTCGAAGTTAGGTAGAAAATTAATGACAAAAAAGCATGCACACAGTTTAGGGGGGGGGGGTGGCGCAACAATACGCGTATTTCCTAACATACGATTGCTTTTGATTCACTCGCACTTCAACCTTCCGAATTTCTCGTCTGCCACAGTCTCTACGTCCCCGACAGTTGGCGTGTCTCGTATTATATTAACCGTAAAACCTGTGTAGGTTGAGAAGGCTAAGGAGCTACGTGGGCCTTGGGCCGGAAAAGTTTTTTTTTGTCGTTTTGCACCAAATTCTTCTCAAGTGGCGTGGAATTGCACTTAAGCAACTTGTGGGACCCGCCCACGGAGAGTGATTGGCACTTACAGAATTTCTATCTTATTTGTTTAAATACGTTGATATGGAAACGAGGACACCATGGTCAGGATGGCCGAGTGGTCTAAGGCGCCAGACTCAAGTTCTGGTCCTCGAAAGAGGGCGTGGGTTCAAATCCCACTTCTGACACGCTCTGCTCTTCTTCTTTCTTATCTCTTCCACGTCTTTTCGTTTCTTTTCTTATCCTTTTGTCATTCTTTTTCCATTTTTTTTTGTCCTTTCAAATCTCTGATGTCTGCATGTCGCCAAGTGCAACAAAACAAAACATTCTCCAAGTGGTCTTGATGCCCCGCATGCGTGCAGGCGGTAATCACCAAAACCTAGATCTTCATCCAAAATTTAGGACTATTTATATGTTTAAGGGGCATCATCCCTGTTTTTGGCATAGAGGGTTAGGTAGTGTTTTTGCCGGCTTTTGCACACATCGAGTATAGACGATCTTAAAGGCGCACTCCTCACATCAGCTTGGTGCATTAAAGATTATACTGTTGAAGTGTTCCCAACACTTCTCACATTCAGCTTGGTGCATTAAATGTTTTACTCTCGAAGTGTTCCCACCAGAACTTGAACACGAGAGCACAAGGAGTATGACCAAACTCCCTCACCACCTAGGCCAGTGTATTGTAGGTATCAAGGCCCATGTTCTATTCATTTGAGAAAAAATGGCTTTAATTGGTGTTTAAAATTAAGGACAACATTGAATGTAATTTTAGCTAAAAGGGGGGCAATGTGTTCGTCAATTCATAGTTGGAAAAAATGAAGAATGCTTTCCTTACATTACTATTATGGACGCTACAATATCAATTATACATCCACATACTATCATCGTGTGTTTTGCATAAAACACTAATTGATTAAGAGATCGTGTGGTCAGAAATAAATAATAATACTGTTAAACTGTTAGGCTAAAAATCTTTCTTCGACAAGATTCTTAATTCACGGTTCCAAATACAGACACCATCCTTGTTTGTTTTTGGTTGAGTTTATACGTGGGCAGTGCCCGTATTTGTAATCCACTAATTACAAGTCTCGCCTGAGGACTATTTTCATATACTAAAGAACTTGTTGAAAGGAATTTCCTCCATGGAGATATTCACATATCTTTAATTCACTAATGAAAAGGACTGGTTAGAATGTATTTCCTCCAACTAATGATCGAGACAAGCATAAAGTTAAGTGAAAACAATCTCCTGTATCTAGTTCAGTCATCCAGATTTTGGCACGCGTCTCTTCAAACCTATTCAATTGTCGAGATAATTTCACAACAAACACGTAAGTAAGATGCATGTTTTGGGGTCTTGGTCGGCTTTTGACCACGTGAGTGAATACTCTTCTTCTTCTCCCTGGGAATGCTGAGGCGCGATCAATTTGACCTCCTCAAGGTTATTCACAATCTCAAGATAAGCATGAACGGGTGGTGGTTAAGACAGCAAACCGACAACGCGTACGTAACGCTGATCTCTGTCTTTCTTAAAGGCCAAAAGCAGCTGCAAAAAGCATAAGAATTGAGATAAGAACACTACTCCACTCTGAAGTATCTGTCCCGTAAGAAGTTGACCATGCAAAAGCTGTGTGGCGTATGCAGAATAACTCGAGGACCGTGTCAACGTGTCTTCCATGCAAAAGTTTGTCCAACTTAACCGGCACTTTGAGTTGGCCAGACCCACAGACAATCCCACCTTTAAAAAAAAAAAAAAAATTCTGCTTTGCGGTTAAAAGGGATTTTGTTAAGTGATTATGTTGCGTCATTTCATTTTCCTTTCTTTCGTTCTTCATCCTGACAATGCTAGCAAGAAACGGGGGGAAAAAGGTCAAAAAAAGGAAGAAGAGAAAAGAGAAGGAAAGATAAGAAAAAGCTCAAAGCTTACGTTGCATGTCGGATGACACCGTTCATGTGCATGTGCTAGCCACCTTTGAGAGACTCTTATCCGACTCGCGGCACCTTTGTTGCGTGGCGGCATATGCGTCTTTTAGTTATTAAATGAACTTAATTGTCCGAAGAAAATCTTACATGAGTGGGCTTGCCATCACTATTTTTTCAGATACCGATAGAACTCGTCGCTCTCTAAATTTGATGATCGGTTGCATGACGTTAGTGAGCCATTCGGCAAATGTAATTCATGGTACACCACGAAGGGTGCTTTTCAACTTCACATGCTTCAGAAACTGTGTACAGAACACCTACCACAAAATTTGACCGATCTGAGTGAGATCCCGCAGCTTCCCACTACGTTTTTCTTGGCGCCAAAAGAAGCTGATCCAAGTTCCTGATAAGTGATTGGGAGTTCAACGTGTAAAGCAGTCGAAACGGAGGACGAGTCAACATATACAAATCTAGAAACGAGGCCACTGGCCAGCGAATTATCCTTTAGCGATCTGATAAAGAATGCGTACGTTGTTTATTGTTGACGTGCATGTTATCTGTCGTGTAAAGGGTCGTCCGGATAGAAATGGGGTTCATGTACCTTTCTCTTCTTGCCTCCTTTCTGTTGAAGAGTTACGCCATTCATGCTTTTGGAGATTTACTAAAGGAAAAGCAAAGGGAAAAGAACGCTTGCGTGTCAATCGAAGATTTTTACGTCGGATAGGGAGGCAATATTGAAAATATTAAAATAAATTTTGGAAGAAAGTCAAAAAAAGAAGAAGCCTCAATTTTTGACTATTAATGGACAACTTAGGTGTGCTTAAGCCTCAATTTTTGACTATTGATTATCAAAAATGGACAACTTAGGTGTGCTTGAATTTGATAAAATTAAGTGTAGTCAAATAAAGACATTTAAGTTTGACAAAAATTAGGTATAGAATTGGCTATAAATATGTGTGGTTTTTCTTGTAAGTTTCATATCAAGGAGGAGAAGAAATAGAGAGAGAGAGAGAGAGAGAGTTCTTGTAAGAACAAGCTTAGAGCAAAGCTTGATTTTATTTGTGTAAAACCTTGGCAAAGGTATTTTGTAGTATTGCTCTCTCATTTGCATTTTTGTTATTCTCTCCAAATTAAATCCTCCAAGCTTCCGCAAAATTCCTCCTTCCTTTTTTATTTGGTTCCTACATTTGGTATCAGAGCCAAGTTATGGCGTCCACAAGTTCCGTTCAATTTCAACTTCCAAAGTTGAACGGAAAGAATTTCAACAACTGGTCCGTCCAGATGAAGGTTTTGTTCAAATTGCAAGATTTGTGGAACCTGGTGGAGAATGGCTACATCGAAGTAGCTAATAACGAAGAATTCAATGCCATGAGAAAGGAGGAGAAGGATTCGTTGGTGGAATTCCGGAAAAAAGATCAGAAAGCATTATATGCGATCTTTCAAGCCGTAGAGGAGACGATATTTGAAAAAATATCGAATGCCGAGACCGCCAAAGCAGCGTGGGATATTTTGCAAAAATCCTACAAGGGCGACGATCGTGTTCGAAGAGTTCGGCTTCAAACACTTCGAGGTGATTTTGAGTCTTTACGCATGAATGATTCTGAATCTATCTCTTTGTATTTTGATCGTGTACAAAACATCGTTAACCAATTGAGGGTTAATGGTGAAACACTCCAAGATGTACGAGTCGTAGAAAAAATCTTGAGGTCTTTGACTGAAAGATTTGACTACGTTGTTGCGGCAATCGAAGAAGGCCAAGATATATCAACTATGACGTTGGAGCGGTTGATGGGTTCATTATGCTCGCATGAGCAAAGAATGAATCAGAAGTCCGTCAGTTCATATCCCGAGCAAGCTTTGCAAAGTCGTATCGCTCCATCAAATCGAGGAAGCTATCAAGGAGGTCGAGGTCGCGGAGGAGGCCAAGGAAGAGGTGGAAATTCCAATTTCACCGGGAAATTTAAAACACGTGACAAATCAAAAGTCAAGTGTTTTAAGTGCAACAAGTTCGGACATTACAAATCCGAATGCCATGCAAAGGCGACGTACGAGCAGGCGGAGCACGCACATACCACTGATGCTGAAGAATACATGGTGCTAGCATGTAAGAAGGATGACTCAAGAACTGTAGATACCAACATATGGTATCTAGATACTGGTTGCAGCAATCATATGACTGGCCGGAAGGAATTATTCTCGCAATTGGATGAGACGAGTCGTGGTGAAGTCAACTTCGGGAATAAATCAAAAATTCCCGTGATGGGCAAATGTAACATTAATATCAAGTCAAAAGATGGTACTAATGTTGCTATTGCAGATGTTTACTTTGTGCCAGGACTTTTTTGGAATTTGCTAAGTGTTGGGCAACTTTCCGAAAAAGGCCACAAAGTTCACATTGAAAATGGAATTTGCACCATCAGAGGTGTCAACAACAAGTTGATCACAACGGTGCAAATGACGAAAAACCGGATGTTTCCCATGACTCTTCAGACGAAGAATCTCTTGAGTTTTCAAGCGATGATGAAAGACAACAACTAGCTGTGGCATCTTCGATACGGTCATCTAAATTTTCGTGGACTAAAACTACTGGTTCAGAAAAGGATGGTGACCGGCATGCCTTTAATCGAATGTCCAGATCGTCCATGCGAAGGATGTCTCGTTGGAAAACAACATCGAGAATCATTTCCAGTAGGGAAAGCCAGAAGAGCAAAGCAACTTTTGGAGCTGGTACATACAGATATATGTGGCCCTATTGAGGTTGAATCAGTCGGACAAAAAAGGTACATGCTGATTTTTGTTGATGATTTTACCAGAAAAACTTGGGTATATTTCTTGAGAGAAAAATCTGAAGCATTTGCCAAGTTCAAAGAATTTAAAGTCTATGTTGAAAAACATAGTGGCTTTAATCTGAAGACGTTGAGATCGGATAGAGGAGGAGAATTTACCTCAAATGAATTTGACAAATTTTGTAAAATTCATGGAGTAAAACGTCAGTTGACTGCCAGCTATACACCTCAGCAAAATGGTATAGCAGAAAGAAAGAACAGGACAATTTTTGAAATGGCAAGAAGTATGTTAAAAGCCAAAAATTTGCCTAAGAATTTTTGGGCAGAAGCGGTTGCTTGTGCTGTATTTGTACTAAACAGGTGTCCAACAAGGAGTGTTCTTGGAAGAACCCCAGAAGAGGCTTGGAGCGGCAACAAGCTAGATGTTTCGTTTCTACGAGTATTTGGGTGCATGGCATATCCCCATATACCAGATGAACGAAGAAAGAAGTTGGATGACAAAAGCGAGAAGTGCATCTTCATTGGCTATAGTGACACAACTAAAGGTTATAAGCTGTATAACCCAGTCACTGAAAAGGTAATTATCAGCAGGGATGTCCAGTTTTTTGAAGATGAAGCTTGGGACTGGAACCAAAAGGGTGACCAGAAAAGCATCACCATCGAAGATGAACCATTGGAGAAAGAAATAGAAGAGCCTCCATCATCTTCAACTAGTGGTACATCTTCACCAACAGCAGCTTCAGAACCACCACTACGTCGTTCACAACGACTGAGGGAGACGCCGGCAAAATTCAGGGATTACGTGGTCACAGGAGGCGATGGCAGTGATAATAACGGAATCACTGATGAAACATTGGTAAACTTTTGTTTATTTGCTGAATGTGATCCTGTAACCTATGATGAAGCAGCTGCAGATGAAAGGTGGATTCATGCAATGGATGAAGAGATTCACTCCATTGAGAAGAATGACACATGGGTGCTAACTTCTTTACCACCTGGTAAGAAACCCATTGGTGTCAAGTGGGTGTACAAGACGAAGTACAAACCCAACGGTCAGGTGGACCGTTACAAGGCCAGACTGGTTGTAAAGGGCTACAAGCAAAAGCCAGGTATTGATTATTTTGAAGTATTTGCACCAGTGGCTCGGATGGATACCATCCGGATGATCTTAGCACTTGCAGCTCAAAATCATTGGAAGATCCATCAAATGGATGTGAAATCAGCATTCCTCAATGGTGTTCTTGAAGAGGAAGTCTACGTGGAGCAACCACAGGGTTATGAGAAAGGGCATGAAAATCAAGTTTACAAACTGAAGAAGGCTTTGTATGGGCTAAAACAGGCACCTCGTGCTTGGTACACGCGTATCGACACATACCTGTTAGAGCGTGATTTTCAAAAGTGCCCGTATGAGCATACACTGTATATAAAGTCAAATACTAACGGTGACATAATAATTGTGTGCCTTTATGTTGATGACTTGATATTTACAGGCAACTGTGAAAAAATGTTTTCAGAATTCAGGGAGGCTATGACTAGCCAGTTCGAGATGACTGATTTAGGATTGATGTCCTATTTTCTTGGGCTTGAAGTGAAGCAGACAGATAATGGCATATTTATTTCACAGCAGAAATATGCTAATGATATTCTGAAGCGATTAAAAATGGAATCGCTCAAACCAATTCGAACTCCCGTAATTGAACGTTTGGAGCTGAAGAAAGAAGGAACCGGTGAATTGGTAAATCCCACTTATTTCAAAAGCATTGTTGGCAGTTTAAGATATTTGGCTTCTACAAGACCAGATATTACCTATGGAGTGGGAATTATTAGCAGGTTCATGGAGAAACCATACCAATCACATTTACAGGCGGCAAAAAGAATTTTGCGGTATGTCAGTGGAACTCGTGATCATGGAATTTTATATTCTTATACTGACAACTTTGATCTGTTGGGGTATACAGATAGTGATTGGGCATGTGATACTGAGACTCGAAAGAGTACTTCAGGGTATGCTTTCTTTCTTGGATCAGGAGTAATTTCTTGGTTTTCGAAAAAACAGCAGGTTGTTGCACTCTCGACAGCTGAAGCAGAATACATGGCATTAGCTTCAGGGGCCTGTCAGGCAATATGGCTTCGATGGATGCTGCGTGAATTGATGCATGAACAAGCAGGTCCTACTAAATTGATGTGTGACAATAAGTCGGCTATTGCATTAGCCAAGAATCCTGTATTTCATGGCAGGAGCAAGCACATCGATATCAAGTATCACTATATTCGTGAGCAAGTCAAAGATGGTGAAATTGAACTTAATTTCTGCAGATCAGAAGACCAGATTGCAGATATCCTGACGAAACCATTAAAGGCTGATTTGTTCGAAAGATTGAAGACGATGCTTGGCGTTATGAACTTCCAAAATCAATTTTAAGGGAGGCTATTGAAAATATTAAAATAAATTTTGGAAGAAAGTCAAAAAAAGAAGAAGCCTCAATTTTTGACTATTAATGGACAACTTAGGTGTGCTTAAGCCTCAATTTTTGACTATTGATTGTCAAAAATGGACAACTTAGGTGTGCTTGAATTTGATAAAATTAAGTGTAGTCAAATAAAGACATTTAAGTTTGACAAAAATTAGGTATAGAATTGGCTATAAATATGTGTGGTTTTTCTTGTAAGTTTCATATCAAGGAGGAGAAGAAATAGAGAGAGAGAGAGAGAGTTCTTGTAAGAACAAGCTTAGAGCAAAGCTTGATTTTATTTGTGTAAAACCTTGGCAAAGGTATTTTGTAGTATTGCTCTCTCATTTGCATTTTTGTTATTCTCTCCAAATTAAATCCTCCAAGTTTCCGCAAAATTCCTCCTTCCTTTTTTATTTGGTTCCTATAGGCAATAGATCCTTTTTCCCTCTCTCTTACAATAGTAGAAAGTTTGAGTCCGTCTTGCAACTTTATGTCTTCTCCATTGCTTAATGTATGCAAATTTTGATTCTTGTGATTGAGGATTGACCTGAAGAAGGGGAATAGGGAAAAGGGTTAGCACGCATCATCTGATACAATGGGAGATATGCCATGTGCGTCTCTTCTCAAAGTCCAGAGCAAAAAGTGAATGACGCAGGTCCTTCGTAGCAACTTTTTTTTGTAGCAATTTGTTGGCTGCTGATAAGCTCCTTCTTTTTTTTTTATTTTTATAAATACCATGAACGTTATCTACCCATAGACAATAGTTATACACATGAAAATCCACGTGTCTTAGCCCTTAAAGTCCTTTAAGTGTTCTAACTTTTAAGTGTTTGGCTGCTAAGGAGCTCTTTGCATACTTTACAAATGTACACCAGATCATACCTTTTTCTTAATAGTTTTAGTTAGGAGCTCTCACCTACGTAATCTCAAGTAGTTAAATTCCGAGCTCATGCGCTAGGAAACTTGTTTGCACTAGGTGCTAAAAGGAATCGAATGTATGTCATGGGTTTAACTTGCATGCACTACCTTCCTCTCGTTGGTTGATATCCATACTGAGAATTGATTATATAAGAGTTTTTGGGTGGTTGTTAAGCTAACCGTCTATTCTGAGCCACAAAAAAATAACGATTCATTAAAAATTATTATGAAGTCCACTTTTTTAAGAATTTATGACTTGCAAAATACTGTTATTCTCACATTCACCAAGAGACTATTATGGTAGCAAAGTCCATCCATATTTGTAATACACCAATCAAAAGTCAGGTTGGAAGAAGTTTCATTTGATCAAGCACAGTGGAAATCATGGCGCGAAAATATATGTGAGTAATATTCATGTTAGCAACCTATCGATCAGAAAAATTGGTTGAAGGAGAAAAGCATGGCATAATGTAGGTAATATCCGTAATTGAAAGCCAGCAATTAGAAGACTGATTGGAGGAAACTTTTTCTGACCACATCCGAAGAAAAAAATGATGAAAGAAAAACGACGAAATTATAACTCAAAGGGTCATGCTTTCCTCCATCCCTGGTCTGGTTCTTTTTCATTGGTGGGTTATACATATAAAAATTACCCGCATTATTGTTTAGATATAAGTCCACATGTGGTGCGATGTCCATAATCACTTGTAATCTGCCCGATCAAAGACATGGTTGGTGAAGATCTTTAGGGTTGTGTGGGGGGCTGCGGCTGCAATCCAAGTCTTATGTCGAAAACATTGACTTCAGCTGGGTTGACGGAGCAATGGTTGGGCCGGGCTTATTCAGACAAACCCTCAATGATTAGACACGACGGTTCTTGTCCCCCCGGCACTCATTTCATATCATGATTATAAGGATTCAAAAAAATCGTGGGTTTTTCTTTTCCTAATTCCTCTTCGAAATCCGAAGAAATTTTCAAAGCCTTGTGTAAATCTTTCCATTTGCAATTTGATCTAATCCATTAGTTCGTAGTGCTATTTATTCGCAAACATTTATAGTCACTTGACTCGGAAGGACATTAACAAAATGAATGCACAAACTGATTACTTCTCAGTAAATAACTCAAGAGGACTATTTTGTTCTTTTTCCTTTTTGGGTCGTCATAGAACTTCCATGTTAGGTCAACTGATGAACAACATTCCCGTGATAATTTTGTAGATATAAAAATGCTAAACGCGGATTTTCCCCCCCACTTCCCCTTTAAAGCGGTCGATATACGTGCGGAAGGATCTTATTCAAGAAGATAAAAAAGAGAATATGTTGAGATGTCATATTCAGTGACCCTAATTAGTCCAACAACCTCATCCATCAACACAAATCAAACGAGGTTATTCGACTTCCCATTTTTTTTAATTACAGAAGCGTGATAAAAGCACCCTTTTCTTGACCTGACCATCAACTTGCGTCCCATGAGATTCACGAGAAGGGTCATAGTGTTGGATATATTGTATATATTAGGATTAACGTTTTCCCTCTTGCATGTATATTTATATTGGCCTTGTACCTAATAGTATTCATTCATTCTATTATCTATTTCTCTAGATCTAACAAATAGGGCTTGATTAGAAAAGAAAAAGAAAAAGAAAAAATGTTCATGAGTCAATTGGCAAAATTAAAAGATCTAAAACTAAATTGGCAAAAGTGCAATGGATTTAGGACTTTTTGGATAATTTTTTTATATAAGGGAATATGTACATAAATCTTGTGATGGAGTGAACCAATTCAAAGTAAGATAAAGCTACAAGGTACTTTACTTTGATTGACTTGGTTCCAAGGGGGGAAAAAACCAAAGAGAGAAAGAGAGAAACGAAACAAGGTTTCTTAGTAAGAACGCTTGTCAGTCAAAACATGGGTCCTTTTGTAATATTATTACCAGAGAGAGAGAGACACACGCACGCAAGCAAGGGAAAAGACAAGCACATTCATCTCGTGGTCGTCCTGATCAAAGCGACGTGCGTGCCTATCGTGCGATGGATCGAGAAGTGGACACGACGCGAACGCTCGCCCCCGCATTGCAAAAACGTGGGACGGAGGGAGGGGGGGAGGGAACATGCAAAGCCATGTGCATGCAGTTGCAATCCACGCTTCATGTCAACACCCCCACCACCCCCACCTCTTTTCCCTCTCATCCTTTAATGTCCAGTTAATTAATTTGCTAAGGGTGCGATTATTTTGCGGAAAAGAAAAAGGTAGAAATGGGGATAGTATAGAGGAGGAATTTCTCATAGTTTGGCGCAATGACATGCTTAGCATTGATTTTGTCCCATACCAATGCTAAAAATTACCATTACGTTAAAAGGTTCATTTTATGAGTTAATTCTAGTTTCACATATATATTCTAGGAATGTTCAATGTGTAATTCTACCTTTGTCGAACTAGGCCGTTATAATGTTTTTGACGAACCAAGTCCTAAAATTTCTTTGTTCATAGCCTTGACCGCATCATCACCCATCACGGAATACATCTACATACAAGCAATAGGCCTAGCAAGTACTATCCCGTTCCGTAACTCCTAGGCCATTCAATAATTCACCTGGAGGTGAGTCAACACTCTAGATACCAATAGCGTCGAGTTGCAAACAGATCAGATTTCAAGTTTTGATTGAAAACATTGTAAAAGTAAGTACCCACGTGTGTTACGACACTATGTCATTGGCAACATGCAACTCGCATATATATATATATATATATAATGGCACCAAATGATGACAATTTTCAAAATGGCTATGTTCTACAAAGAATCCCCCTCCTAGGAAAAAAATTCAATGACAAATTTTCCCACCCAAAGAATACAAAGAATCGTGTAGAAACAGCCACTCGTGCCTACCTATTCTAATGTAGCCTCTCCTAATGATAATTGACCGGGCCATGCCGAACTCCATCTCTTTTGTCGTGGGCGAGTCAGCTCCACATCACACGGTGGCCAACCCCGTGGGGGCCACTGGCCGGTGATCTTGTTTTCAATTTGGTGCCGGATCGATCAGATCATAAACTGTGGATCCCACGATTGTTCTTGATCCGGAATCCGAGATCCACCCGACTTGGGCCCCACGTGAAAAAAGTATGGATGATGGGTGTGTGCATGTGAATGTATAGTCCGAGGCTAAACGGGCCTAAATAGTAGTAATCCTAAAGTTCCAATCGTAGTAATAGTGGGTGAGCCGCAAGCGGGGCGATGAGTTTTAGGAGAGCTGCCACAGCCGCCAAACTGCCACGCCGATGCTGACTAACCCTGCCACCGTGTGGCTGGCCGATGCGCCGCTCGTTTCCTGCACGCCCTCGTAAACCATCGTGCTGTTGTTGGAAGAGTTCGAGTCTGTCGCCGCGGCCGGCGGTGCTTGGCCCGCCGAGGAGGGGGAAGACGACGACGATTTCTGGCTGCACGTTTTCCCAAAAAAAGAAACGTTACCAGTCAGTAAAAAAGTACAAAAGAAAAGAAGACAGGGGCTCGCAATTTAATAGAGACAGACTGGACAGCACGCACGCACAGTCGGCGCCGTCAACGACCGTTGAGGAGGGGAGGCAGGAGAGAACGGTCGGCTTCGGGCTATGTGCGAGCGTCATCGAAAGGAGAGACGCAAACGGAAAGTACCCGGATCTCTAGAACTAGGGAACGGCAAAATCGAAAACCTAGTTCCGTCTGGGAAACGCCGTCGTGCATTTGTGAGCTATTTTGTTGTGAACATTCAATGCAATTACACCCACATTAGCCAGCCAACTTGCGTCGGAGAGTCGGGGGGACCTTGAACTCATTAATGATTAAATTACCAACCGGTTGCTTGGAAAAACCATCAAAAGCGAAATAACTTATTTTTATATGATAATTAGTTTATATTATCACCCATATGAGAAAGCTGTGGTAGTGGTAGATGGTGAGGTTTGTTTGTTTTTGTTGGGGCTGGTGGGGGCGTTGAATGCGTGTACCCACCTGGGCTTAGGAGGAAAAGGTCTTCTTTTTATTCAATTATCAGTGAAATTTTCAGAGGTGGGACTTCGTAATGTTGAAATTTTCAACGGACGATTCGGTTCGTTTGGACCGAAGCTGGTGAGAAAATTACGTAGTAGCAAATTGTACCTCTCTAGGCCGAAAAAGGTTAAATTAAGGGGAGAAATCTTATGTTGGAATTATTTGCATCTAGTAGCGCTCGCGCAAAAGTTTGGTCTGGGGTCAGTCATGTCACGTGGTGGGGGACAGAGGCATTTCCCTCCAACGTTCACAGACTTTTCCATAATGACAAGACTGCCCCTCGAACGTTCGACCGGCAAAAAGCTGAACAACTCACCTGGTGCTGGGAGAGGGGCAGAATGTGATGACGTAATCCGCGTCCATGCATGTGAAGGTGCTGGTGCTGTCGTCGTACGCGTAGCTGTAGGCGAGTGGGCATGCGCTCTTGAACAGCTCCGAGTACGAGGACGGCTTGCACGTCGCCGGCGTGTTGTACGCCCCGCTGCAGCAGTACTCCGGCTGCTGGAACGCCTCGCACGCGCTCTTGCACGCCACGCCCTCCGACCCGTCGCTGCTCGTCACCTTCAGCTCCGACGGGCAGGCCCCGTTCAGGTCGGCGACGCACCCCGTGGTGGTGCAGTTCTGGCCCGAACCCCCCTGCGGCGCCACACGCAGCGGGAGGTTGTACCCGTCGACGAGGCTGACGTCGAAGAAGTCCATGCCGCCGTCGCCGTCGAGCTTGAACTCCGCGAGGGTGGCGGGCGGGGCGGCGCCGTTGCCGGAGCACTCGACCTTGCCGGAGCCGCAGTCGCCGGTTAGGCAGGAGAACTTCCCGGCGGAGTCCTGGGAGCAGTGGGTGCGGCCCCAGAAGCGGCCTCCCCAGGCGGCGGGGGCGTCGAGGGACTTGGAGGCGCCGCTGTCGAGGGCGAACCCGGTGGAGGAGAAGGGTTGCTCGCCGGCGTTGGTGAGGATGCCCGGCCACACCGTGTAGTCGCACTTGTTGACAAGCGTGAAGGTTGTGGAGTACACTCCTGCAAGGGGGGAAAAACACAATCTCGATCAGCTGAAGAAAAAAACGAAGAGCAAACACAAAGCGGGAGATCAGATTTTGCTCCGAGTTGGCAATTACCTGGCACGAACAGAGGAGAGAGTACGAAAGATAACAGAGGAACCAATAAGGTGAGTCGCGCCATTGATGGTGTCAGAGAAAAGGAGATGAATTGAAGAAGAAGAAGAAGAAGAAGAAGAAGAAGAAGAAGAAGAGCTGGGGGGGAAGGTTGGTGAAGGTGGGTGAGAATCAAAGCCCCAGCAAGTTCTTCCTCTTCTTCAACGGAGGAGAGAGAGAGAAGAGAAGAGAAGAGAAGAGAAGAGGGTTTTTTAAGAGTTTTGAGGAATGGGGAGACTGGGGGTATTTATAGATAGATGGTGCGGGCCAGCCATACTTCCATTCGGGCGGTCCCATCATCCGGGGAAGATTAGAGAAGATTAATAAGAAAATGTGAGCGACCTAACAGGAATTCATACAGCATGAGATCTTTAGCCTCGCTACTTCTCTGGGTTTATCTTATCATGATCCCTCTGTTTTTTGTCCAAAAATCGAGATAGTCCCTTGAATTGTCTCTTCTTTTTTTCCTTTCAAAAACGTCCCTATGATTTTAAAAATATTTCACATTAGTCCTCTCGTTATACTCCTTCTCTTGCAGTTCAATTTTTGTTGACATATGTTGCCGGATTATTGATTGAGGCGATGTTGGGCAACATTAAAGAGAGAGAGAGAGAGAGAGAGAGAGAGAGAGAGAGAATTTGCACCCCAAATGGGAGTTTGCCCACGTTATAGCTACGGCACAACACAAGGAAAGTTATCCAAAAAGCCCTCAATTTATTGTATACCGAGCAATTCAGTTTCAAACCTTTTAATTTTGCCAATTTAGCCTTAAAATTTTAACATTTTGTCAATGTAATCATTTTGATCTATTTTGATTGAAAATCGCTGATTTTTAGTCTGGTCAATACCAATCATCTTACGTGGCACGATTGACGCTGCCATGAATATTTTTAATTTTTACTTTTCAAAAAATTTTAGAATTTTTTTTTTATTTTTTCTACGTCAAAAGAAAATAGAAATAATAAAATTGTTTACATCAATGCCGATCATTCTCGCTCGAACTTGAGGTCTAGGCTCATGGCCATGACCGCTATAATAGTGCCAAATAATGGAGTTCGGTCTATTTTTGGTTACAGAAAGTGGGCATAAGGTGGAATTTTCTTTACTTCGAAACAAAAACAAATTTGGCCTAAGCTTTTGTCCTAGTCATTTTTGTCCTAAGACCCCACTAAAAAGAAAGACGTGGATCCTCTCTGGTGTGGATAAAATCCGCCGCAGCAGCAGCAGCACTGAAACTTTACTTTGCCCTAAACGTCAAAAAAAAAAAAAAACCCAAGAAACCGGGTCAACCTAGTCATCAGAATTCTTGGCGCCACGCTGACTCGCCAATGAGAGGATTTGAGGTGTAGGAATTGAAGCTTCAAACTTGGTTCAACTGCTTTGTTTTAGTCGCCCACGTTAATCATTATGATTTGTAGTCTTGGGTTCAACTGCAACAACCTTTTTAGGTTCATCATGATAACACTTTTTGAGAGTGAATTTCTACTTTAGAAGTGTTTTTAGAGCAGAAATCTATTCGATAAAAATTTTTATTTTTGAAAGGAATTTTTACTTCTGAAATTGTTTTTATCTCAATTTGAGAAGTTAAAAAAAATTACTTTTCAACTTAAAAAGTACTTCTTGCCCCCACCCTCTTTTTATTACACCATCACCCTTTTTTTGATCAAACCCTCTTTCACATCCATGAATTTGAATTTCGCTCGCATGAGAGTGGGCCGAATCAAGTGTGACTATGGATTTCGTTCCCTAGGCACGAAATATACGCGAGATCCAATCCTTTGGTCCCTTTACAAGCTTTTTGGCAATACGCTACCTTCATTGTAGTCACACAATTCTAAAATGTGTTATGGTAGTTTAAGGGTGTGCATGACAGCGGTTCTCTTCCTTAGCCTTATTTCAGGCCAGAAATAGATTTTTCTATTTCTATTTCCTAGATGAGTTTCTGAGCTAAGATACGTATTTAACAACGACACAAATTTTCAATTCATAGGACAGAAATTTCTTTGATAACAACATAAAATTTCTATTTCTTGGAATAGAAATTTATTTGATAACAATACAAAACAAAATTTCTAGTTCTAAAATTTTGTTTCCACGTTATGTTATACTTAAATAGTAATACAGGTAAATGAAAGAAACGGATTATAATAGCAATGAATTTGAGTTGAAAATCGTACAATCAAAATTTTTAAATGATTTGCCCCTGAGGGGCAAAATCATCATTTTGAGAAATATCAAGAGCCAAAATCATGAAATATGAGTTTGGCCAGTTAAGTATATCATTTTTCTTTTTTAATATATAATTTTTGAAATTTTTTAAAATTTTTTTGAGACGATTTGCTCATAAAAGGACAAAATCGTCATTTTGGAAGAGAGGAAAAAATAATCAAAAATAGGATTGACCAGGTGATTGAATCATTTCCTAATTTTTGAGATTTTTTTTTGAATTTTTGGAAAATTTTGGGAATTTCCCCTTTTTTTAGTATTTTTTTATGAGTTTTCTAATTTTTTTTTTGGGAATTTTTAATATCATTTTATGATTTTTTTATTTCCAAAATTTTTTATGTATAAAAAATTATTTGGACTGGGTTGGATTGACCCGGCCCACGCCTCACGGGCGCCTGGCGTTTGCCAACTATGAGTTTGTTTTTTTTTGGATGACTGAAACTTATTTCTTTTTTTGTTCTAGAAACAAAAAAGTAAAATTTTCTACTTCTAATTTCTTTGCCAAATCTATTTCTGAGTCAAAAACAAAATAAAATTATATTACTAAACGGATTTTTATTCTAAGCTTGTTTCCCGTTACAAAAAATATAAAATAGAGGAAGATAAATGTTATCATGCGTACCCTAAGTGTCTAATACTCGTAACTTACAAGCTTTTAGGCTCCGTTTGTTTCATTGAAAATGTGACATTTTCGAAAAATGTTTTTCGAAAGGTTATTTTCCAAAGAAATAACGATATTTTTCGGTGTTTGGCTAATACTTAAAAATGAATTGAAATTTTTTTTTTCATTATTTGTCAAGGAATTGATTTTCCTAAAAAATTTTACTAACTAATTCAATTATTATAATTATAATTAATTATTTATTTATTCTAATAAAAACATTATTTATTTTTAAATGTTTTATTTTTTAATTACTTTCTTTATTTTTTTCTCTTTATTTTTTCCTTCTATAATTTTTTCTCAATAGATTGCTGACCATGGCAGCGGCCGACCATCGGCCATAGGCTAGGCTTGGCCTTGGCCCCACCTTGATGGAGGCTCGTGAGCTCAAGCCGAGCCTCACTGGCCTCGAGCAAGAGCAAGCATTGCCGGATCTGGTGAGGCGAGCCTTGCTCGCTTGAGGCCGAGCCAGATTCGGCAAGGTGAGGCCATCCTCAACGCCGACGAAGCTAAGGCTCACCTCGCCGACCTAGGGCAGTGCCGAGGCTCCCCTCGCTAGCCTCGGGCGAGGTCAAGGTTCCCTTGCATTGCTCGCTCAAGGTCAAGCCCGGCCGAATCAGATCTGGCGAGCATGGCCTCCCTCGAGGTTGGCAACGTTGAGGCTAGTGTTGCTGAGGTTAGCCATTAGCAAAGGAAGCAAGCAACAAAAGGAGCAGCAGTAGGCAGAGGAAGGAGGGAGGAGGAAGACGGAGAAAATAAAAAATAAAAAGAAAATAAAAAGATTAAAAATAAAAAATAAAAAATAAAAAATAAAAAATATAGAACTTTTTTTAAAAATAATTAAATAATGAAAAAATAATAATTATAAAGAAAAGAAATGTGAATGAAAGGAGGAAGAAAAGATGAGGAAAATATTTTTCATTTGAAGAAAATACTTTTTACACTTTTGAAAGAGTTTTTTTCACAAAGGAAAAATGCTTTCGGGATTAGATTATTTTTTGTTCTTAAATGTCGAAAAATTCGAAAAATATTTTTTGAAAAGTTATTTTTTGCGAAAGGAATGGAATCTTAGATGTGAACTCACCACCGGCAGTGATCAATTTTTTTTTCCCTCAAGAGTTCATTGATTCAAAGCAATGTATGCGGCGGCGATCCGGACAATAATCATATCCTCGGGGATCTCATCGCCTCCAAATCATTTTCTTACCTTTCACTCTCAAAGTCAATCCTCAAGCACCAAGAAACCTGGTCAACCTTGTCATCAGAATTCTTGGCGCCACGCTGACTCGCCAACGAGAGGATTGGAGGCATAGGAATTAAAGCTTCAACTTGCTTCAACTGCTTTGCCTTAGTCGCCCACGTTGATCATTATGGTTTGTCTTGTCTGCGGTTCAACCGCAAGTGCCGTTTCAGTTTAACTTGGAATTAGGTTAACTCTCCAAACATGGGTCTCACACGAAAACAACCACCCAAAACCCTTAAATTAATCAATTTGCTAGAACGAGTCCTTTTTTCTCTTTTTAATAAACGTGCCCTAAGTCCAACTTGCTTCCCCAAGAAAATGACCTGAGCGGTGAGGGAAAACTTTTCCCAACAAAATGAACCGCAAACATCAACTTCCTCCTGCATGTAGCCATCGAATGATGATGTTGGTCAACTTTTCCAGCTAGAGGATTTCAAACCCATGAAGTATGCTTCTCCAAATTGGCTGCTTAGAGGAGCCGTGCGCATACCACGGCGGACTGCGAGATCAATTAAGAACAAATTTGATTTCATTTTCCGTTGAATCCGCCGTCTTCTTTAGGAAATATCTCGAGGGGTTAGGTCAGATTTTTCGTCCTATATGCATTCAAAACGGTTTCGAACTTCTTTTAAGTGGCTAAGTGCCAAATTTTAATTTAAGGTGCTAGCTCAGATATTTGTCGAAAGAACGTCCAGATTTATGAAGGTTAAAGCCATTGAGGAATGGCATTACATCTTAGCGCGCTAACTATTGATTTAAGCAAACTTGACGGTCACTTCAACTTCAAACTTACCCATGCATAAATTTGGTATACGCTATGGCTGCAAATAATATAATTACGACTATTAGACGATTGTCAAGTAATTAATTAACCTCTTACCTTTATCAAGCATTTCGTAAGTCTCCACACAAGTGTGTGCGCGCATGTTTTTTTTTTTTTTCCTTTTTTAGGCCAATTCTTCTATTCGATGTACAGGAAAGTTTCGTGGAATCAGTGCAGGTTTTCAGCACATCAAAAGTACCAAGGGAAGGTCTTGATGAACATCCTTACTATCTTTAATTCTCTTAATTAGGGTTCCCGTGGCATTTTTATTACCAAAAAATCATTATATAAGTGTCGTATGTTAAATATGATTCATGAGGTTAACGGGTAACCGCCATGCGGACTATTTGTAAGCTTGAAGGCTTTGACTGGTTTTAGGGCACAGGTATTTCTAGTCAAACACGCCTAATCTTATCCCTTTGTTCCCGGTCACTTTTAACTTGTCTCTCGCTGTCGATAGATAGAGATGGTTTCCAACTTCTTCCGCCGACGGCCGCATCAAACTTGATCGTATTCCCATGTAGAAAGCGTTTTAGCTTTGTGAAGAGTTCGGAAAAAAAAAAAAAGAGAGAGAGGAAACTCGGTCAAGTTGCAGGAAGACAACGCCGAAGTCTTTTTAACCCGGAAAAGTGTAATTCATGCTGTTGCAAGCTAGATTTAAGTCCACCATAAGCCTAAGGTCTTGCAGATCTTTTCGGTGTTGAAAAAGATTTTGAAGTCTGGCGCACATGGCAACACTTTTGCTTTTGATTTTAGGGCGCGCATGACAACACTTCTGGAGTAAAAAACTACTTTGTAATGAAACTTTTAGAGTTGAAATCCGTTTAGTTACGTAACTTTAATTTTCTACTTTGGAGCATTTTTTTGCTCAAGAAGTAGTTTTGAATCTACTTGAAAAAATAAAAAAAATTATTTCTCTAGAAGTAGAAAAGTAAACTTCTGGCCATAAGTTGATTTCTAGAACATAAGTGTTGCCATGTGTGCCCTTAACTCTTCAGGAGAGAAGCAAATTTTTTTACTTCTTTAAGTGGCTCTAAAACTACTTCTGGAGCAAAAAAAAAAATTTCTAGAAATGGAAAAATAAAATTATGTTACTAAATGGATTTTTTACTCTAGAAGCACTTCTAAAAGAGAAATTTTACTTCAAAACCGTTATTGACATGCCCTAAAGTACTAGTGAAATTGCTTTTAAGGATTTCATTCTTCGCGGAAAATGAAGTATTTCAGGAAAAATAATTTTTAGAAAGTCATTTTTCAGAAAAATGATAATATTTTCTAGATCGAGGCTGAGCCTCAACAATGGCCAGCAACCAACAGAGGAACAAAGAAAATAAAAAAAGAAAAGAAAAGAAAAGAAAAGAAAAAATAAATAAATAATTCAAAATAAAAAAGGAAGAGAATGTGAGTAAGTGGTTGGGGGAAAGGGGAGGAAAAATATTTTTCTCTTTTTAAAAAGAGTAAATCATTTTCCTCATGTTTGAATGTGTTTTTTCTATGGGTGAAAAATATTTTTCTTGACTCATTTATTTTTCATGAATTGAACACCGGAAAATTCAAAAAATATTTTTCTACAAGTTGTTTTCTACGTGACGAAGGAACCTAAGTGTAAGGGCCGTTCAAGCTTTCGGACGAATGATGGGATATGACGAGTTAATTCAATGCATGATAAGGTGGAACCCGGTTATTTTTTGTTGAGTTCACAAGCGACGAGGGAATTGATTTGGAACAATTGAATCGGCTATTTTGCCTGTGATGCTTGTAAACGAGAGGGTTAACCGTTCAGGAGACTTGCTCCAGTCAGACTATAGAAAAGAAAATGTGATATCATTGAACTATCAAACTGAGATCAAGAAGGTTTGGCAAGCGAAAAATGTTGAGCGGAAGTTCCCTTGTAAATCGCACACAGACCACTGAAAAATGTTAAGGAGGATGATGGACTCGCCAAGGAACTAGGAGATGCAGCACACAGACCACAGAAAAACTGAGATCTTAAGACCTATTTTGCTAGCGAAACAGATGAAACTCAGCCCCGAAATGTACTGTTCGCTACAGCGCAGCACACGCACCTAATTTCAAAATTTCACTCCAGACAAACCACAGCTCAATTCAAGAATCGTCAAATCTCACGGCTTCACAACACCCTAAAGTTTGACTCTTATACAAAAAAAGTAGTCTGGCAACTCCTCAATTGAACCTTGCAGCTCAAAATCCACCAAACCTCGAATCTGTGCCCTAATTTCGAAAATTCCTTTAATTGAACCATAAAAGTGTCCTCATATACTACCCGCACCATTAGAAGTTTGATAACTCAGACATAGCCTTTATTGAATTGACCGCTCCAGCTTAATCAGCCAAAGATATGATTCAAAATTTCAGGATTCGTCTAGTTCGTCACTAGTCCTACAATTGGCAGTTCCGCAGTAACAAGTATAGAAGGCATTATTCGCCGGAGCTGCCTTGGAAGGAGTTCCTTATCAAATTCACCCGTAATTTAAGGGCTAGAGAAGTGTTTCCAACCTTCTGTCATAATACTTGTGCCTCTAATCTCAGCTAGATTGAATTTAACTTTGCTTTAGCAACCAACTTTGCGACTTCACTCCATTTTCTTTTGGAATGTCTTGAAAGTCGCTAACATAACCTGGACTCATGGAGCTCAAGAAAAGCGAAGAAAGCGGAACTGACGTATGAAATTTGACTACTAGGAATCTATAAACTCAGTAAATCCCAAATGACGACGTAAAGAGTCATAATGAACTTACTTTAGAATCACTATCATCAAGGATTTCACCAACACAATCCTCATCTTCCAAAGTCACTATTCGTTTCAATCATCCCAACCTAACGTGTGACGTAGAAACTAAGAAATCCTAATGCAATGTGATCACAGAAACATCACACTGCATATTTTTGAGAAAATCAACTTCACATGTAAACAAGAATCGAACACTCCTCAAAAGAAAGAAAGAAAAATCCCAGATATGTCTGTTACTATGTTAGCCGACTTTTATCCCACTTGACATCAAGATGACAAATTTTTCATGTATGAAAATACCGGGAAGCTGAGAAAGTTATATTGCCCTGTTCATACGTTTGTGCTTTCTGGAGTTGGCCTTTTCAGAAGTTTGTTACGTGCAACTATCCATTACTGGTTCTATAACACTTAGAATCAGAGAGCATATTTACATCGAAGTTGTTGTACACACAGCAGCTTTCTATATTTACATGGCACCGTGCCGCACAACAGTCACAAAATTTCAGGTATTCATAAGAGTGCAGTCGCTATACACTACAAAAAAAAAAAAGGCAAATTAGCCACGAACAATTAGCGACGGATTATAATTCATCACTAATTTGTGACGAACTTAGCGACGAAAATAACGTTCATCGCACATTCGTCGCAAAATTCGTCACAAAACAAAAAGAGACTTTTAGCGACGAAATATTAGCGATGAACAACAATTCGTCGCTAATTTGTGACGAAACTAGCGACGAAAATATTTTCATCGCAAAATCTGTCACCAAATTCGCCGCAAAAAAACAAAAGATTCTTAGCGACTAAAAATTAGCGACGAAAAAAAATTTGTTGCAAAATTCGTCGCAAAAAGCGTCCGTAATTAGCGACAACATACTTTTTCGTCGCTAAAATTAGCAAGCGGCGACATAGTTTTGCGACTATTTTAGCGACGAACCATTTTCGTCGCTAAAATCCACCGACACTTTTTCGTCCTCACATTGGAGACCGAGAAAAATTTTACCATTTCAAATCTCTTCTCCCACTTTTCTCTGCACGCTCTTCCCTTCACCCACTCTCTTCTCTCTTCGCTCTTCTCTCTTGTTATTTGTATTATATGGTAAGTATGAAATAAATTGTTGTTAATTTCATCATTGTTTTTCATCAAATGCCATAAGCTTCATCGATATTGAGTAATTTTCCTTTTTTTTAGGTACATGTCGATGTGAGACATTACAATTCCCATTAAATTGAGCACTTTCAACTACCGAAAATTCAACCAAATACTTGGGTAAGTCTTCTTCCATTTGTTGATATTTCCATTTTTTTCATTTGAATTTTTCTTTGAGTACATTTATATTTCACTTGAATGAGTGCACGTATTCGTCACTAAATTCATCGCTAATTAGCGATGATAGATGATGTTCGTCGCTAATTAGCGACGAAAACGTTTTGTCGTGGCTAATGTTCGTCGTTAATTAGCGACGAAAAGCCTAGTTCGTCGCTAAATTAGCGACGACACGTGCTATTCGTCGCTAAAATTAGCGACGAACTAGACTTTTCGTCGCTAATTAGCGACGAACAGTAGGAGTTCGTCGCTAATTTGTGAGACTTCGCCACTTGTTACCAATGATATTTTTTTATGGTCGTCACTAATTGGTGACGAAACAGATTTATTGCAAAATTAGCGGTGACATTTGCGACAACTTTTATCCGCTAAATTGATACTATAATAGTTCCGTGTAGAAAATACAATAATGGTAAATTTCATATGTATGATAAAGTTATGGAACATTTTTATAAATTTGGGTTTATCTTGAACCACTATAATTTTTTTGCCATTGTGAACCACTTATAGTTTTAATTAAGAATATTAAACAGTAAATATGATATTTTTAATAATTTTTGATTTCTATACAGACACAATGCAAAGCGACAAAGCTTGGATGTATAATAGGAACTTACCTGGACGTCGAGGATTGACTGATGAGTTTCGCATTGGGTTGGAACAGTTTTTGGACTTTGCTAGTAGTAAATTTGAGTTCATGGATGGAAATAAGTTAAGATGTCCATGTAAAAAGTGCAGTAATGGTAAATTTCATGCGTGTGATAAAGTTAGAGAACATCTTTGTAGATTTGGGTTTATTCCAAACTACTATAATTGGACTTGTCATGGTGAACCATTTATATCTGATGAAGGATATCGAGGGAGTGACCAATTTCCAATTAGGGAAGAATGCAACTATTATAACCAATTAAACCCATACCAGAGGATGGTGATTGATGCAGCTGGTCAGAATTTTATTTTAGAATCGAACCATGCAAGTACCGGTTTTACTCCTACATCTGAGCAGGTTGGTACTAGTTATGCATCACAGTTGGAAGAGGCAGGAGTAACGGATTTTGATGAAAATGGAACTTTTCCATCTAATCAGTTCTGGGAAGCATTGAAAGCAGCAGATGAACCTTTATGAGCAGGTTGTGACAACCACACTAAATTATCAGTGACTTCAAGACTGTTAAATATCAAGGCAGAATATAATGTGTCTGAAAATTGTTTCAACTCTTTTGTTGAAGTAAGGCGGGAAGTAATGCCTCGTGATAATATCATGCCAAGTGATTTTTACGATATGAAGAAGCTAATGGATAACTTAGGTCTTCCTGTTGTAAGGATTGATGTATGTAGCACGGGTTGTATGTTATATTGGAGAGATGAAGAAAATGCAGAATCTTGCAAATTCTGTGGCCAACCTAGGTACAAGATTAACAGGAGGCAAGGTCATAATCAGAAGCGTAGACCATGCAAGCAAATGTTTTATTTGCCCTTAATTCCCAGATTGCAAAGGTTTTATGCGTCTCAAGCCACTGCTGAACAAATGACTTGACATGTGTCATCCTTCAGATGCAGAGGCATAGAAACATTTTGATAGAACGTACCCTGAGTTTGCAAACGAGCCTCGAAACATCAGGTTAGGTCTTTGTGCTGATGGATTTGCCCCATTTGGAAAATCAGGAAAAAGTTATTCATGTTGGCCAGTTATCTTAACTCCGTACAATCTTCCACCCGGTATGTGCATGAAGACACCTTATATGTTTTTGACATTAATCGTGCCTGGGCCGCAAAATCTGAAGAAGTTGATAGATGTGTATATGCAGCCATTGATTGCAGAGTTACAACAGTTATGGGATGAAGGTGTCCTTACGTATGATGTTTCTACCGATCAAACATTTGTAATGAAGGCCGCTCTTCTTTGGACGATAAATGACTTTCCAGCTTATGGAATGTTACCTGGATGGAGTACAGCTGGGATCTTAGGATGTCCGATATGTATGGAGAGATCAAAGTCATTCAGATTAAAATATGGCAAGAACGCCAGCTATTTTAACTGTCACAGACAATTTTTGCTCATAAGTCATGCATTCAGAAGGAATAAAAAAGAGTTCATCAAGAATAGGATTGAAAGAACACGTCCACCATTGAGGTTGATCGGTGATCAAATTTGGGAGCGAGTCTATAACTTTCCAACTGTTGTTGAATCCCCTCATGGCACAACTATTGCGTACGGAAGTATACATAAGTAGACTAAACGTAGTATATTTTGGGATTTACCATATTGGAAGACCTATCTTATTCATCATAATCTTGACGTCATGCACATAGAAAATAATGTTTTCGACAATGTCATAAATACTGTGATGGATGTCACTGGAAAAACAAAAGACAATTTAAATGCAAGGAAAGATATGAGAGTTATTTGTGATCGGCCAGCACTAGACGTGGATGCAAGCAGCAGGGTACCAAAACCAAAAGCAGTTTATACATTAGACAGGGAGCAGAGACGGGTTCTGTGTCAATGGTTGAAATCTATGCGTTTTCCTGATGGATATGCTTCAAACCTCGGGAGATGTGTTGATTTGAATAAATGCAAGTTGATAGGTTTGAAGAGTCATGATTGCCATATATTTATGGAAAGATTAATTCCAATAGCTTTCAAGGAACTTCTACCAAACTTTGTATGGGGCGCAATTACAGAGTTAAGTAATTTCCTTCATGATCTTTGTTCAACAGTGTTAAAAGTATCCCACATGGAAAAACTAGAAAGAGATATTTCAATCATTCTTTGCAACTTGGAAAGGATATTTCCTCCATCGTTTTTTGATTCAATGGAGCATCTCTTGGTTCACTTGCCTTATGAGGCCAAAGTTGCTGGTCCTGTCCAATTTCGATGGATGTATCCATTTGAGAGGTAAAATATTTTTTAAATAAATTTCAAAATACTTTAGTATATGTTATGTTCTGATGAACTACTTTTTATTGCATTTAGGTTCTTATATCATTTGAAGAAAAAAGTGAAGAATAAGGCATGTGTTGAAGCTTCAATTTGTAATGCATATATTGTGGAAGAAGTGACAACATTTGCATCGTATTATTTTGAGCCGCATGTGTCGTGTAAGAGGCGGAGAGCAGGAAGAAATGATGAGGGCCCCGTTGATCCCAATTGCAAATCATTCTCTATTTTCAATTATCTTGGTCGACCAAGCGGGGCATGTAAGTTTCGTTACTTGACAGACGAAGAATGGCGAGCAGCCCATACGTATGTTTTACTAAACTATCCAGAAGTGGAGCCATACTTCGAGTAAGTGTATATTTGCAAATATATATTGTGTATGAAATATTAGCTAATATATAAATGGTATTTGGTAATAGGATTTTTCAAACTTCAATGTCTGGAGTGCCACCAAATGAGTTTGACCGTTTGTGCAATGAAGAATTTGCGGCATGGTTCAAAACATATGTAAGTTACCTATGGACCAAAACCAAGTTATTAATATTTTATACCTCATTTATTAAAATGTATATTATTGACTTCGCGTATATGATTTTAGGTTCACAGTAATCGTGATCAAGTTGAAGAGCAACAATTTGTATATCATCTATCATGGGGTCCAAATTCAAGAGTGCGGACTTGGCCAGCATATTTCATAAACGGGTATAATTTTCACACTCAAGAATATGGAATGGGAAAAGCCACAATGAATAGTGGTGTCTGTGTTCGGTCATCCAATGGTGGTAGTGCAAAAGATGATTTTTATGGCTTGTTGGATGAAATCATAGAGATAGAGTACCCTGGACCATTCATGCAGGTTGTGTTATTTAAGTGCATGTGGTTCGATCCCGTCAAAGGAATGAAGGTGCATACGAAATTTAATTCGGTTGAAATAAATCACAAGAAAAGGTATATGAAATATGAACCATTTGTCTTGACACAACAAGCAATTCAAGTATATTATGGATCATATCCTAGTTTGAAACGTGACAAAGCTGATTGGTGGGCTGTATGTAAAACCAAAGCACGAAGAAAAATCGAGGAACACTGGAAGGATACAGCATATCAACAAGATGAAGTTTATAACATGGTTGAAACTGAAGAAGTTTACATTCCAACTTTACGAGATCCATGTGGAGCAGTAATAGATGTGGATCCAACTGAAATTCATGAATCAAATTTTGAAAGAGTTGAAGAATATGATTTTGAGACAGAGGATGAAGATAACGTCATTGATGAAGGCGAAGATGAAGATCAAGACGAAGATGAAGATGAAGATCAAGACGAAGATGAAGATGAAGATGAGGATGCAGATGATGAATTTTGAAATTTTTTATCATTATTATTATTATTATTATTATTATTATTATTATTATTATTGTTGTTGTTGTTGTTGTTGTTCTTGTTAGGGTTTTTTTTTTTAAAGTTGGGTTGTTTATTGTGAGATGAAAGGATTTTCAGATAGACTAGGATTTTGGACCTATTTTTTCAGTACTATATATTGTACTTGTATAATAGATTACTATAAGGAGCGAAAATCTAAAAATAATATATTGGTCTCTTCTTTTTGCAACGGAAAAACGAGGGTCGTGGCAAATTTTTGCGACGAAAATGATATTCGTCGCAAATTTGCGACGAATATCATTTTCGTCGCTAATTGTTAGTTTAGCAACTATATGAAGTTGGTCGCTTCTTTTTGCGACGGAAAACGAGGGTCGTGGCAAATTTTTGCGACGACAATTATATTCGTCGCACACTTTGCAACGAATATCATTTTCGTCGCAAACTTTGCCACGAAAATCATATTCGTCGCAAATATTAGCGACGAAAATTATTTTCATCGCTAATTGATAATTTAGCGACGAAAAACTAATATCGTCGCTAATTATTAGTTGAGCGACAAAATAAATTGGTCTCTTCTTTTTGCGA
The DNA here is from genome assembly GCA_016432845.1 of Psidium guajava. Classification (NCBI taxonomy): domain Eukaryota; kingdom Viridiplantae; phylum Streptophyta; class Magnoliopsida; order Myrtales; family Myrtaceae; genus Psidium; species Psidium guajava. Next base: position 44,659,276 of record CM028226.1, on the reverse strand, counting down.
CGGAAAAACGAGGGTCGTGGCAAATTTTTGCGACGAAAATAATATTCGTCGCAAAATTTGCGACGAATATTATTTTCGTCACTAATTGTTAGTTTAGCAACTATATGAAATTGGTCGATTCTTTTTGCGACGGAAAACAAGGGTCGTGGCAAATTTTTGCGACGAAAATGGTATTCGTCGCTAACAATTAGTGATGAAACATTATTTTTGTCGCTAATTGTTAGTTTAGCAACACTATGAAATTGATCGCTTCTTTTTGCGACGGAAAAACGAGGGTCGTGGCAAATTTTTGCGACGAAAATGATATTTGTCGTGAATTTTACGACGAAACATTATTTTTGTCGCTAATTGTTAGTTTAGCAACAATATCAAATTGGTCGCTTCTTTTTGCGACGGAAAAACGAGGGTCGTGGCAAATTTTTGCGACGAAAATGATATTTGTCGCAAATGTTTGCGACGGATACCATTTTCGTCGCAAAACTTTTTGCGACGAATATCATTTTCATCGAAAACATTTGCGACGAATATCATTTTCGTCGGAAATATTTGCGACGAATATAATTTTCGTCGCAAATGTTTGTGACGGATACCATTTTCGTGGGAAACATTTGTGACGAATATCATTTTCGTCGCAAATTTTTGCGACGAAAATGGTATGCGTCGCAAATTTCCGACGAAAATGTTAGCCGTCGCTAATATTTGACCGTGGACCACTCTCTCTCTCCCCTTCCTCACGGTCACCCGCCACCGACCCCTAGCCACCGCAAACCAGCCCCGAGCTCGAATCCAAGTCCTCTACCGTTTGAAGCCGAGCCAGACCCATTTTTTTCTCTCTCCTCTGTCCGTCGCCCTGTCGCGCGTCGCCGCCTCCTCTGAGCGCGTGCCGTGTTGTCACCGCCCTAGCCAAGCTCTCCCCGACCAAGCTCGAGCCAACCCAGGTCTATCGTCTCTCTCTTCTTCCTCGAACTTTCGCGACGCCCCTGTGCCGAGACCCATTTTTGTCTTCTCTCTCTCCTCTCGGCCGTCGCACCTCAACCCGCCACGATCACACCGCCTCGTCGCTGTCACCACCTTCGTCTCGCTGTCCCGAGCCCGAACTTCACCTATCGCCGTCGCTCCAGCCCCATCGGCCGAAACCCACGAACCTCGATGTGAGATATCCTGAGTCGTTTTCCAGCCCGATCCACGCCTTTTGGCCTCGATTCTGCCTCGTGTGTGTCGCCCGACCATCCAAGCTCTAGTAGCCGTCATTTTCGGAGCTCGCCGGAGGCCGCAGCCGCTTGCCGGAGCCCGCCACCGTCCGTCGGCCAGTGCCACCAGAATCGTCCAAAGCCATTTTTCGACGCCGTCGTCGCATTGGAGTGGTAAGCCTACCCTCTACTCCTTAATTAGGACGTTGGATAGTCCTATTGTCGATTCCGATGTGTTGTGATTTAGTTTGAGTAAATTAGAATTTTGAAGGGCAAGGTGGGAAAATTGAGGTTTAGCCGACCAGTTGAGGTGTCGGAATGCTGAGTAGGCTAGAATTGACGTTGATTATAGTTGTGGTGTGCTGAATTAGTTAGTTCGGGTATTTAGCAAGGAGATCAAGGTGAATAGTGCTTGATGGGCAAAACTGAAATTTTAGGTCAATTGAGGAATTGAGTTGTTGTTGGATTGAATAGGCTGGAATTGGAGCCAAGTATGGCTATAGCGTGCTAAATTGATTGAATGAGATATTTCTGGTTCTAATATCGCTTGACTTGGTCCAACCTAACTCGCTTCCCTCAATTTCATTGGATTTTTGCTCCAATCTGACCGTTACATTGGACACAGACCCAGCAACCGCATTGGTCCCCACACACGGTAAAAAATGTTTGAATTGGTTCCGTTGCTGACAATTTTAGCTTCTTTGAGTAATACATGTCCATTCATTTTAACATAATTGTGCTGTCTTACCAAACTTCCCTACAGAGTCTTAGGAATAAGAAGCTTGTTGCGTTTTTTTGTTTTCCACCACAAGGAATATGGATTGGCGCTTTGACCACAAAAGCAGCAATTTTGAAATCCCAACTGCAATGTGAATAGAAGAATGGGTCTTTCGAATTCGGTGTGTCATGTTTTTCATGTCCAGTTTGATGGAAAATGTTCTCCTTGATAATTCAATATCCTTCAACAAGTTGTTGCCCAGGAATGTGCTAGTTTTATATACGGGTCTTATGGCAATCGTGGCCAACCTCGGAATGTCTGGAAGAAGTTCATGAGCCCTCACATGCTTTTGCCTCTCGGGTAAAACATAGTTGAGTAAGATTATGAATTTAGTATACGTTTACTGAAAAAAAAAATGCACTACTCAAGACATATTATACGTACCCCATATGTTTGTCGAATATATATTTTGAACTTAGAAGATTATGAAAGAACGTGGTAAAAGATTTACAAAACGTAGTGTCACTCAAGTGGATGCAAGGGATTAAACGATTTTCATGGTCCTAAGAGTCTTGATGTACTAATGCATGCTTTGCATATTGCTTCTTACATTAATCACTTTTTATATTAATGACTATAACGCCTTGGGTTTTTGGGCAAGTCTTAACCATTTAATTTAGTAACATTTTAACCCTTATGTCTGCAGATTGAGAGAAAAGAAGAAGAAGAGGGGATTAAAAGGGAAAGAAAGAGTAGAGAATCGGAGGTAACAATCTAGTTTGACTACTAAAAAAGAGTAGAGTACTAGTTTTCTAGGTTTGTTTAAGATCTACCACTCCATGGGGATAATAATCATGCTTTTCTTTTTATGCTCATGCAATTACTATCACTATAATACATGTGAGGTTCTTCCATTGCTTTTTTTATATTTTCATTATAGTTTCCTTGACTAAGGAATGAAACAAGGAGGACAAAAACACCATTTCCACTGCTCGATCATTATTTGAATTTGGTGTAGCTAGCTGAAACAAAATGGTAAGTTTCATGATTTATATCATTATATATCCCTAATACATGTTTATGTTGTCGAAGATATTTGTCTAACCTTCCTTCTTGTCAGTATAAACGTGGAGGTCACATGCGTGGTGCAGTTTCACAAAGAAGACCAGCCTCTTCCGCTTGCTCGACCTCGTCCCCATCCCTTTCCTCTTCCCCCTTTCTTACATCTAACCCTCAACCACTACATACTGATGGACAACATGGACACATTGGCCCTTCCTTCGATCCTCAAGAACATATTATGGGAGGACTTGGACACATGCATACTGAATCTCCTTCACTTTCAATTCCTCCAGTTCCAATTCCTCCAGTTCCATCTCCTTCAGTTCCATCTCCTTCAATGCAACAGTCGAATGATGAGGAAAACACAGGTGAAGAAGATACCCAATTCATGATATGCCGATATGGAGATTCGTAAGTATTTTATTTTATCGAAATCTGTAATATTTAGGGTCATCTTTTCATTTCGATTTAAGATATGGATGTCATTGAATTGTTTATATCGTTCTAATCTGTTTGCAGATTCACGGATGCTACGTATATTGTGAGGAAACTTAATCAAATAATCAATAACTATTGGAGGGGGGATTGGATTAGTTACAGTAGCGCTCCAAAAGAAGTAAAGAATTTGTGGTGGAATGAGTTCAAGGTAAGTTTTGTGATTCTAGTTTCTCACGAACTAAGTTCGATGTAAGCAAAGTTGATTATTATTCTATTGGTTGCAGCGAAAATTCAGGTGGGATGAAATAGAAGAGGAGGAAGTTAAGAGAATTTTCAAGAAGAAAGCCGGTGATCACATACGAAATGTGATGAATAGAGCTAAGACAAGACAAGTGAAGCCAGATTTCATTACAGGTGACAGTTGGACAGAAATGAATAAAACTTGGGAAAATGAAAGAAATAAGCAAAGAAGTGAACAGAATAAGAAGAATCGAGCTTTTAGTTCTAGTGAAGGGTCTGCCACATATGCTGGGGGCTCTATCACCGTTGGGGAGCATAGAAAAAGAATGGTAAGTTTGTTAAACTTGTTGTAAATTAATTTAATTTTATAACTCATTTATGTGTATATTTTATAGGCAGATGAATTGGGGATGGAACCTACATATACGGCTACATTTGAGCGCACATTTCAAAAAAAGGATAAGACATGGACTGGCGATCGAGCAAAAGCTATTAAGGTATGTAAGGTTAACTAAAATGAAAATAATTAATGTTTTTAATATTTACGGTAGTTATATATATGAAGTTATTTTATTTTCATTTATATTGTTAATGTAGAAAAAATATGATGAACTTTTAATGAGTACTGCTAGTGGTGGTGATGGTGTTGATGGGTCTGAGACATCGGGTATAGGGTCTGACAATATGGAATTATGGGTGGAGGCATCGGGTGGGATGAAAAAAGGCAAAATATTTGGGATGGGATCCTTGTCAAGGATATATTCAACAGAGATTGCTGGAACTTCATCATCTAATGCCGCCGTTTCAAGGAGGACACGAATTGAGGAGCAAATGACCTAAGAATTGAGCCAACTGAAACATCTACTTGTACAGAAGGATGATGAAATACAAAAGGTCAGAGAAGAATTGACAGAACAATTCTCACAACAATTGTCACAGAAAGATGAACAAATCAGATCTCTACAATCTCAGACGCAATTGATATTACGACACCTCAACCTCAATCAAAATCAGGTTCCTCCCGTACCTCCCACTAATGAAATAGGTGATGGGCACAATGCTAAGCGACACAATGATGATGAGATTGCTGTTGATGATGATGATGAATTCGTCAGTCGTTTCATTAATTAAACGGTAAAGGACTTGCTAATGATTAAGCATATATGTATATGTTTGTTATGGTTACTTAATAATATATGGCCGATTACATTTTTTAAGGAGATATATGCGGAGGAAAGACATACACTATGAAATCATTGCCTCTTAAAGCATCACGTGATATTTTGAGGTTGCTGAACCAAACTTACTGCAACCAAGGTATGTATGGATATTTGTACTTGTGTTCTTGCTGCTGAATTTCAACGGTATGTAAGTCATCTAATTGACCTAAAATTAGCTTGCTTTGCTGCTCTTTTAGGGATCTTTTTGGGTCTATCATATGCATAGAGGAGAGATCATTGAGTGAACAAAGAGGAAATCCTGAGTTAGATGATTCTGGGAAGCTGCCAGTAAGTGAATATTTAGCTCTACGGATCCTCATTGGAATTTGAATGTGGTCTCTATCATTGCCTTTGATAAATTATCAGTGATGTTGACATTTCTGCTTCTCTAATTGTACAAATACAGCCTGCAAAGGACACCAGGATATCAAAAGCTGATGGTGAGTAAAGTTCTTACGTGGTATATCTGAGTAGGGGAAGAGGGGGGTGGACCCGGAGTTCTTTAAGAGTTTTTTATTTCAAGCAACATAATAAAGACAACTGCTCGGTGGATAGTGACTTCTACAACTTTCTTTCTTATCTTTCTATTTACTTTGACGATTAATTAAATGATACTAGAAAACAGAATGAAATAAGAATTTAGTAAGGTGATCCAATTTTATATTGTCGTTTAATTGTTTTTGATGGAACCATGTTATATTATTTTTCTTTTGCTCAAATTCCATCTCATCGTCGAAAGGAAAGTGTGTTTCCGCTTTTAAAGGGGCCGTATTGTCCAAGGCTCCAGCTCCTGCTTCTTCTACTGTTGCCTTCAAGGATCATAATAAGATAAATTCTCGTGGTGATCTATTGGAGACACCTACTTTGGCAAAAAGTGGAGAAACACAGTCCGTGGATTCTCATGGACGGCCTGGTCGCTCTACCTCATCTACTTCTGATTGTTTCGGTGCTGCATAAGCTTCTACTGGTGTTGGGTTGACGCCCAGTTCATCAGTAGGTTCCTTATCCTTTGAAAAATATAACTTGAACCCTCATGCTAAGGTTGGTAAAACTTCCATTTGCTTTTAGTTTTCCTTGCTGCTTTTTATGGAGATGGTTTCAAAATTTGCTGATGAGATACGTGGGTGTTTTGAATTTTATTATGTTTTCATTGGCAGGAATTCAAGTTGAATCCAAATGCAAAGAGTTTTGTTCATTCTTAGACACCTGTTAGACCTCTGTCCCCAGTTGCAGATGGCTCCTTCTACTATCCAGCTAATATGTCTGGGGTACCCCAAATGCACAGCATGCCTGTAGAAGTTGGAGTAAGTTTTGTTCCTTTACCTCTATATATTATGTGCTTTATGTTCCATGCATGAGTTGCGATTAAACTTACAAATGACATCAGTATATTCACTTGTTCTGTCTTTCCTTGTTGATGTCATTGATCTTTGCTTGATTGCTGGCTTGTTTTAAGAATATGCAGGTAGGGCCTTTCGTGGGACATCAGCCTGTAATTTTTAATGCACAAGTTCCCCCTCAATCACCACAAGCATATTTACACCCAAATGGTCCTCACGTATGGGTTATTCTTGTATTCCTCAAGTTTTTATTGGAGGCTATACATTCGTTATGTGCCTAAATTAATAGTATGCATTTTCATTGTTAATTGTAGTATGGACAGCATATGCTTGTAGCCCATCCAAGACAGTTTCCTTACACGCCAAGCTTTCCACCGGTAAGATACATTGTCATTCCTCTGAGTTTTACTAAGTAGAGGATAAAGAGAGTAAAATGATTTGGCTAAATTCCACCTGTCTTGGGGAAGGAAGCTCGTCAGGGTTTTCCAATGCTCAAGAAGGGCGAGAGCCTCCCTACGAATTTCACATTACTGAGCCATTGCCACCACTTGTTTCTCAACATTATCGAGATGGTGATCTTTATGATCCCGTGTCCCGCCATCCTGCTAATAAGGTATGAAGAGTTCGTTTATTGCAGCCTCTTTATGGTTAAACTCAATTTGCTTCCCTTCGCACTTATATCATTATGAAACACTGATGATGGAACTTTCGAGCAACTTATCGACTTGGCATCCTAACAGGGTGAGGAAGTAACACCCCATGAGAAAGTCATTAGTTCCTCTCCTGGTATCGGCATGAATGTTCCCAGCAAAGAAATTAAGCAGATTGCAAGTTTCAATACGGATTTGCGACCAGAGGAGTTGGATTGCTGGGATAAGCAGGACCTTGGCCAGGCATGTTTGAGTCCCATTTCTTCTTTGAAATTTACAGTAGTTAGTTAAAATTAAATTTCATGCAAGTGTATAGGTTTCAACTGCTGAGTAATCACCGCATTTTTATGTTTTCCCCGCTGCAAGACAGGTGGAATAGCTAAGTATAGGTTTCAACTGCTGAGTTTTACATTGCCAGACATAGTACCGAGTATAATGAGATTGCGAGCAATACTTCAATCTTGCCCCACCACCATCTCGTGTGATTGTCAATTCAAGTTGAAAATGTCCTTCATGACATTATGTTATATTCCTTCACAATTCCCTTAGAATTGTCTTGCGGCTTTAATGATACAGGGAATGATATACTCTCTCCATTATGCTTGTTTAAGAGCATACAATATGAGCCATTGACACTTTTGCTCCCCTATCTCGGGACATGCCATATAAAGGAAGAGACTTTTATCTCAGGACATGCCATATAAAACTGTTATTTCGTTCTTTTCCATTTCTTTGCTTAGGTTACAATTGATCTTCTCTCAGGTGGTTGGTACTATTGTTGCAACATTAGTGCATCTTAGAACGGTGTGGTGGCTTATGGATACAGTACCCAACATTTGTAATCAGGAGATGTTGGAAGCAGTCCATGGACTTGCCCTGGTGATGAATGCATTTTAAAGTTGTGCTCAATAAGCATGAGTTGTAAATGTTTTTTTTTCAAAAAAGTTGTAAATGTTGTTGGTGGTCACCATGTATGGATTGTTAGCTTTCGGCATTTAAGTTGAAAAGGAGAAAAATCTGTATGTATAAATTCATTATTGACTTCTTCAAGAATTTTACATTTTTCTCGAGAAATTATACACTTATCAGGTTTTGATATTTATATATTTATTCACGTTTTCTGTGGAGAAAAAGATAAAATTGTGATTGGGATATAACAATAATTCTCGTTCATCTTAGGCCCCTCTAAATACATAAAAGCCAATTTCGTCATTAAATTATTTCATCGCTAAAAGACCAAAAATTTCGTCGCTAAATTTGGCAAAATAATTATTACTATTTTCGTCGCAAAATTCGTGGGAAATGCCTTTTCTGAAATATTGTATAAAGATTCATCGCTAATTAGCAACGAATTTTGCCACAAATAGTATCCGTCGCAAATTAGCAACGAATCCATTTTCGTCGCTAAATTTTGTTATTAGAGTTGGCGACGAAATTATGTTCGTTCCTATTTTCGTCGCAACTTTCGTGGCAAATCTTCGTCGCTAATTAGCAATGAATTTTTCGAGGAATAAGTTTCGTCGCAAATTAGCGACGAAATTTCCAATGAATATTTTTCGTCGCACATTAGCGACGAAATTTCCAACGAATAAGTTTCGTCGCACATTAGCGACAACATTTCCAACAAACATGTTTCGTCACTAATTTGCGACGAAAATATTTTTGTCGCTAATTTCGTTGCAAATTGCTTTAGCGACGAATTTTCCTCAAAAATTTCGTCGCTAATTCCGTTGCTAAAACCTTATTTTTTTGTAGTGATAATTTATCTTCACCAAAAGAATTTAACGTGAAATTTAGTTGGTTGCTTGGTTACTGAAATTTCAGTGTTAGTCAAGTCGTGTGGAATTGCAATTAAATTCAAACAAGGCGACAATCTGATCACATCGCAAGCATCAGAAGGCGATATCAACTTGCAAATTAAGTTTTACAATCATAAGTCACTTGACAGAAGGATGACAAATTGCACCAGAAAGAGTATCGAAATTTGTCCGCATGCAGGCCAATCCATCACAAACAGTGCACTCAAACATTAATTTGTAAAGAACAGGAACATAAGGAAAGAAACCAACTAAAATAGCAAAGCCTCATACAAATGAATGCTGAGGGGTAAAAGACTTGATATATAGAAGAATCAGAGGGTTAATCACAAAAAGCCTCAAATCAGTACACTTGTGATAAATTTACTCAAATTAATTTTTTGACCACCAAAAATCCAAATAGGTATGCTTGTGATAAATTAACTCTCCATTCATTTTCATTAAATTTTACCGTCGAATTGCTGAGTTGGATAACATGTGGTGATTGACAGATGTACTGGTTTGGGGTTTTACCCCCATCCGTTTATCACAGGTGTACTAGTTTGAGATTTTTTGTGATATTAATCCAATTTAACGAAAACTTACAGAAGAAAATTTGTCATTGGTGCACTAGTTTATGTTTATATTAATTTGTGGTAAATTTATCACATGCGTACCATTTTGGAGTTTTCATTGATCAAGAGATTAGTTTGGGGCAAATTTGTCACGCGTACCAGTTTGAAATTTTATGTGGTATTAACACAATCAAAAATGAAGAAAAGTTAATGTTGAAAGGGGCAACAGCAATATGCATGAGTCTCAAAAGTTTCAAGAAAGAAACCACTGAAATCCACATTGACGGTAAAGCATGGCAGGAGGATCAACGAAACGTAAGGACAACAGCAACATTAAAGCTGGTCTCTTCTGCTGGGTCCATCGTGTTTTTTACGAGAAATGAATGAGGACAATAAAGGTGGAAAAATGCTGTGTCCTCAGAGCAGTCGCAACTTTAGAAGAAGTAAAAGTGGAACATGAATAATTATTTTTCTTACGCCACAAAAAGAAAATGAACACTTTCCCACTATGAATTTATAGTAGATTACTGCCATTATTTCGATTTTAATGGGAGAAATATACCTCAAGTGCCAAAACTTGTGTACGGCGTGCACTTTAGTGCCAAAACTTTCAAAACGTTCACTTTAGTGTCAAGTTTTTTTAAAATCGTTCACTTCAGTGTCAAGTTCTATCTGTAGCATACGTGGCTCATCGGAAAGCTTACGTAGAAGACGACGTGGCTTGCCAGAGGCTGATTTAGAAATTTAAAGAGCAAACAATGTTGTTGAAGCTAAATCCATCCAAGCATAAACCCTAAATCCCCAAATTACAAACTCTAAATCCCCAAATTCAACACCAAATTACAAACCCTAGCCCCTAGCGACGACGGCAAACGAGCGATAGCGGCTTACGAGCGATGGTGTGCGAGTGACGGCGGTGTGAGAGCGATGGCGTGCGAGTGACGGCGGCGTGTGAGTGACGGTGACGAGGGAGGGATGGCGGAGAGCAAGCGACGGTGGCGAGCGAGGGATGGCTGCAAGTGAGCAAAGGTAGCGAGCAAGGGATAGCAGTGAGCAAGGAACGACGACAAATGAGCAATTGCAGCCAGTGAGGGATGGCAGTGAGGGAGCAACAGCGAGGAGGAAGTAACGGTGGACTGGAGACCAACGATGGTGATCGAGTGACGTTGTTTTTCATTTCTACCCTTGCACAAACCATGTCGAACTTCCACTATGGCAACTGCTTCTAAAAATTTGTCACATAAGATTACAAAACAAATTGAAAAATCCACGTAATTCATTTGGCCGGATTGGCACTGAAGTGCACGATTTTTTTCGAACTTGGCACTAAAGTGAACGTTTTGAAAGTTATGGCACTAAAGTGCACGCTGTACACAAGTTTTGGCACTTGAAGTGTACTTTTCCCCAATTTTAATAGTACATCGTTTATTTGTCGGTAATACACATGCTAAAGAAATAATCACCATACCGGGTTCAAATAACTTATGGATTGTTGGTTTTTACAGTTGAGCATATTATCTCTAGTAGGCTACGAATTCGTTACATACTTTTAGAAAATATGGATTAATGGTATCACCTACGAGCAAAATAACTATTATACCGCTATGAATTTTGAGTAGAATATTAACATTGTTTTCATTTACGGGTAATGAGCACATTTTCCTGTTTGCAGAGTACGGATTGCTTCAATATATAAGTAGCAGTGTCCGTTGTAACTTAGGGAAATAATGATAATAATTATTACTGTAAATTATCAATTTCACTAGTAGACAATTGGGGTGATTCGAACTACGTAGAGCATACTGATGAGCTAATCATAAGACCGTAAGAGGAACAAGCTGGAAATAGATTTATTTTTATCATCTTACCTACCGACAAATGCATTGTGATGGATTATCAGTTGATCTAGGGATGTTTCGTAAAATAGATTACTTGATTGGAAAATTTTTAGGGAACCAATTTCTCGGGCTACAAAAGGAAAAATTATAAAAAAAAACATATTGTAATTGTGTCAACTCAATCCTAAACATTTTTTTTTTTGCCAATTGAGTCCTAAATTTTTGCATTTGTCCCAATTCAATTCATTTGGCCGGCGGGCAATGACCCAGCCTCTATAACACTAACATGAATAATCTTTAATAGTATTTTAATAATTTTTCAATTTTTTAATTTTTTTTTCTCTTTCCTGTTGTTTTCCTTCCCATTGGCTGGCAAGTTGTGGCCGGCGAGGGTCGCCGGACCTCGCTGGTCGCTGGGTGAGGATAGCCTCACCATGGCCTTGGTGGCCTTGTTCGTAGCTAGAGAGGCCATGGCACCTTATCCTGTGGACAGCGAGGCCCTAGTGAGCTTTGATGACCCTTGCATGCTAGTGGGAAGAAAAACAAAAAGAAAGAGAAAAAAAGAAAAAGGAAATTCAAAAAATTAGCCAAATGGATTGAATTAGCATGAATGAAAAATGTTTAGTACTAAATTAGTAAAAAAAATTTAAATTTTTTACAATAAAAATATTTATGATTGAATTGACATAATTTTAAGAAGTTGAGTACTTTTTATGTGCTCTTTAACTCAATACACAAGAAAAACTCGTGTTATCTTCGGGGCATCCATGTAAAATGGGCATTGATAGGCTGATCTAATAACTTGGATTTTATATGGATTTCTTCCATTATATACTGCCACAAAATGCACATCAAGGAATTCTCCGTTTACTGTTCTTGAAGGGATATTAATCAATCCGATTATGGCATCTTTTGTATGGGAGACTATCCAATGGCGGGATTTGAACATTAATAAAGACATGCATGTGTCACGGGCTGACACATCTTGGTCGCGGAATTAACCCGTGCGGCGTCTAGCAAGCCAAGCTAGACCAGTCGTTCCCCACATAGTTATTTCGTAGAACACTTAGACGAATAGCTTTCTCGTATTGGATCATACCACGCCCAGCTCAGCTCGGGCATCCTTACATCGAGTAAGACGAGTAGGACACTTTAAGCACGACAACTGGTTTCGGCCTGCCATGGCCTCATCAGGAGAGCAGCATCAGCTCCCGACCAGTTTGTACACGGGAGGCCAACTCCGCCTTCAGAGTTCTTAAGGATATATCCACTTAACCTAGAACCCCTAGTACAAACCCGCCTGACGCCACTCACACAACCCAGTTGCCTCTTCTCCCCCTACAACACTCACTCACCATAATGACCCCACAAGCTTCACCCTCAATGGGACATGAGTGTGGGAGAACTTGCCCACCTGGGCCACCGAACTCCTGGTCTGTGTCATTCTCCCCCACTCAATCCGCAAACGCCCTTGTTGCGGGCTGTTCTGTCGCTTCCTTGCGTTCCAACCACCAATGCCACACCCTCGGGACTTACATGAATGGCAACGCTCGCCCAATAGAACAACTCTACCCCACTGATCTCCGCAGACCAATGGAGGTTCCTCCCTCGATGAAACGTGGTAGCGGACCCATCTTGAGATTCGCCGAATTGATCCAGGAACGTTATCCCATTTCAGTGAGCAACACGGTTTCTCCCTATGCCCCCATTGCCATCCTAGAAGCTCGACGAGAGCTGCACCTTGTCCGAGCCCTCTTGGCCCCGGCGATCACTCTCCGCCCTCAAAGGACCGGGAAGACCACAGGTTTTCCCCGAATCACCCACCTACTGAAAGGGAACCTAGCTCTGATACCACTTGTCACGGGCCGACACATCTCGGTCGCGGAATTAACCCGTGCGGCGTCTAGCAAGCCAAGCTAGACCAGCCGTTCCCCACATAATTGTTCTGTAGAACACTTAGACGAATAGCTTTCTCGTATTGGATCATACCACGCCCAGCTCAGCTCGAGCATCCTTACATCGAGTAAGACGAGTAGGACACTTTAAGCATGACAACTGGTTTCGGCCTGCCATGGCCTCATCAGGAGAGCAGCATCAGCTCCCGACCAGTTTGTACACGGGAGGCCAACCCCGCCTTCAAAGTTCTTAAGGATATATCCACTTAACCTAGAATCTCTAGTACAAACCCGCCTGACGCCACTCACACAACCTAGTTACCTCTTCTCCCCCTACAGCACTCACTCACCATAATGACCCCACAAGCTTCACCCTCAATGGGACATGAGTGTGGGAGAACTTGCCCACCTGGGCCACCGAACTCCCGGTCCGTGTCACATGGCTATGGCCACGACCATATGTAGACAAATTACTTTGTATTTGGACGGTAAATTATTGCGGGCGCGCACTCTCTCTTATTGTTTTTGGTAGAGTTATCGAAATTTGAAAATACTTCGAACATCCCATTGAATATTTTTATGTTCCACTTTGATTGATGGTTCAAAGGTCAGTCTTCACTTCTTTAAGCCATAATGACACTTGGTTCCTTTATTTATTTATTTTTCGTTTCTTTTTTCTTAAAGTTGTGTGACAAATCTCATTATTCATCATCTCAATTCACCCGATGTATGACTGCACCAAGAAACAAGAAGTGAAGACAATAGAAACAGGCCTCCATAAGGAAAATGGCATTTCAAGCTAGTTTGGTGACATCATTAGTCACTGAATCTGCATGGCACGATTTAGAGAGACAATTAAGACTCGACAATTTCATTGTCCATGAAATTTGATGGCATTCCTTTTTTTCTTTTTTTGTCCATCAATTTGGCTGATCTTCTCTCTAGCATTCTCACACCTCAAGTGAGCCATTTGGGCCTTCTCATTTCAAATGCAATGTAAGATATGGAAAACCCAATTACAATTCCAGATGCATAACCGACCCACACCGCTTTCTATTTGAACCAACTCTCACATTCTGCGCGATCAAACGTTGATGAGGATGATGGCAGACTTGGTGGAGTATTCCTAGGGCATGCTTTTGAAAGTGGAGTTCCAAATAACCCTGGATTCCCCCTAAATGAGTCATTTGAAAACGCGGTCAATTGCTTGTCTTGAGAAACTCGATCGGTGAGTTGGTTGTTCGAGAGGTCCAAGTATTCAAAGAATGCCAAATCTCCCAATACTCTAGGAATTCCACCACTAAGCATGTTTAAAGATAGATCGAGTCATTCAAGATTAGTCAGGTTCCCTAGAGTCAAAGAGATGGAACCTCTAAGGTGGTTATGAGAAAGGTTGAGCCCTATGAGAGAGTGAAGATTTCCAAAGACTCTACGAATGTCTCCATGAAAAGAATTGTGCGACAAGTCAATGGTTTTGAAGACACACAAGATCTTCGCTAGCTCAATCTTTAGCCCTTTTATTGTCACGGTAACGAAATTTTCATATAAGACCGTCCTTAAAGACGGTGTCATATACAATGGTTGGTCTTGCACATTGTCACCATTCATGATGCCCTTAAAATTCATCATCAAGTTGGCTGGCAAAGGAATGCCAAAGTTTTTTTTTTTTTGATATCGAAGGTGTCCGGGCCAGCGTCCGTACGGATCACGCACCTCGACTAATCCTCCGGGAGGGCTAGCGCAGCATCTCACCGCCACGACCCTCCGCTTAAATCACTGGCACCCAGCAAGATTCGAACCCAGAACCTCTCGTGAAAGGACCAGAGCGCAAACCAGCTGAGCTACCGATGGGTGGGTAAAGGAATGCCAAAGTTGTTATTAGAGAGGTCCAAAATGTGTAACTTAAAAAATAACTGACCTCCCTTCGGAATATTCAAAAGACCTTTAAAATTGTTGGACCTCAAAATGAAAACTTTCAGTTTTGGGAGTTTTCCCAACTATATCAAGAAAGTATCTTCTATGTGATTGTCGCTAACATCTAGAACTTCCAGATATTTACATTTGACAAGGGACCAGGGCAATGAACCTTCAAATAGATTTCGACTCAAGTCAAGAGTCACTAATCTTTTTCTTTTTCTTTTTTTTGAAGAAAACGATTGAGGAATTGTGCCCTCAAGGTAATTCATTCCCAAGTTCAAAATTGATAGGATGATGCTAAAATTTGTAAAACACCAAGACAAGTCACCTGTTAAGTCATTGTTAGACAAGTCCATAATCTCGAGCTTGGTGGCATTGCATATCAAAGAAGGGATCTTTCCAGTTATATAATTACTTGCAATGGAATAATAATATGTGACGGGAGATGGCAATGGAATTGGCCCTCCAAACTTCTTGTTGGACAACTCTACTCCGCCCAATGGGCTGTTTGAGAAAATCCGTATGGGCCGCCGTCCGGTAAAATTGTTGTTGGAAATAAGTAGATCAACGAGAGCAGAGAAGGAGTCCACAACCACTGAGGTTGATCCTCCCGTGAAATTTGTTGGATCGCAAATCAAGGACATCCAGAAGCGGTGCATCCAGCCAATGTGGGAAGATATCACTAAAATCATTATGACTAACAAGTAGTGATATTAACTGCGTGCATTTGACCAGGGAGCATGGTAATGACCCTCGGAATTTGTTAGAGAAATCCACATCCTAGGGTGAACTCAACTCGTGAATCGAAGAAGGGATCTCACCGGTGAAACCATCGTGATCAAGGTAAATATGTGACAAAATCTTCCATTGCAGTTGTTGTATACCTCCCTCCACATGATTATAAGAAAGATCCAATGCGTCCAATGTATAGGGGCTTATTGCCCAAAACGATGTCGGGATCTCCCCACTCATTCTATTCCGAGAGAGGTCTAATCATGCTAAACTTTTCAAGGAATTCAAGAAATAGGGGAACTTGGTCAAGTTGTTTTGCGAGAACCTCAACAGTTTGAAGATTCGGAAGGAGGGAGCTATTGGAATAGAGAGAGCCACAAAACAATTTGCAAGTAATGGTGAGATGGAGGACGCAACCGGAGATCTCATCGAAAGGGCAGGTTAGTTGATTTTGTTTTACCCGCTAAAATCAGAAAGAAGAAAAAGTTCGACAGCCATGACAAGTTCTTAATTAGACTTGAACATGTATTTGGGTACCTTTTTCTTTTTCTCCTTTTCATGAATGCTGAAGTCACGTTCACGGTTGAGCCAGAAGCAAGTCAAATGAAGTCGTCCTTCAACTTCAGTTCAATGGCTAATGCCTTTTTATCTGCAATCGAAAGGGCAAAGACATTTCGATTCGAATCAAATGCAGAAAACTCGACACAATCTCCCGTTAGCATTTGATTCTGGCAACTTTCAAACGACTTCCGATTGTATATGATTCCTGAAAATTTTCATATGAATTCCCTGCTTTTTTCCTCTTCCTATTTTGCTTTTGATAAGGTTCATATCCAAATCGACACATCTCAGTTAAAAAAAAAATTGATGGATTTTATGGAACTCCTCCACGTCTCTTAGTCATGATTTTGACCATGCATTTCGGGGTTGATCAATGCACTTTCCTGTGAAAAATCTATTAGCAGTCCTAAAATATTTGTTTTACATTATTGCGTGTAAAAGATATTCAATTGCTGCCGGTGCAGCGATCTGCAGGGGGACGCGCTCACAAGGGTGGAATCACTTCTTTTGGAATATCCCGTCAAAGTTTGGTGTTGAAACAATTTTCAAGCCATTCTTCAAGCCATCATCTAAGTTTTTACTAACTTAGATGATACGGCAAGCAATTTAAAAGGGTCGCATATTTTAACATCCGATTCTTGTGGCTATCATGATAAAATCAGTGCAATTTCCACATTTTAACATCCCGTCCCAACATATTCACTACTTACACACAACAGTCCCAGGTCTTTGTAGGTATTACATATGCAATTTCATGTCTACTGTACTTGTTCCGTGCTTACTTTGCAGGCCGTACTAGTTCACGACCCTCTCAGGGAAAAAAAAGTGTGTAAATTTCAGTGCAGATTCAAAGACATCTGTACTGGCACGAGCATGAATTCGAATGCAAAGGATAAACCGAGTGTCATGTATACATACAAATGTGTGTCTAAATAAACCGTCACAAGAAGAGAGTTTGACATCTCTTTTTCTATTTCTATCAGATGATTTCCGGTATTTCACTATGTTTATTCCTATAAACGAGATCACAAATGAGCAGTACTCAAAATCTCCATTATTGTAGTGGAACGATGAAATTGGGAATTGGAATGGTCACCATAGATGACATGGTAGGGACAAGGGATTAGCTACTTAGCTATCACTCGGAAGGTGAAGTAATTTTTCCCATACCTATTTACATAATTTTCGTCAAAAAATGAATGATTTAGAAAATATTTTCTTAAAAATGATTTCTTGTATTGCTTGAGATAATTAGTTAATGAAAAATATTTTTACTATCAACAACAATTTATGCTCAAACTTTTTTTGTTCATTCATTTTTGTGAGAGATAATAAATTTTTCATGAATAATTATTTAAGCGATACAATCGATCATTTTTAAAAAAATATCTCCTAAATCATTAATTTTTGTACTTTTTTTATTATTATTTACTGTTCATCTTCCAGGAAAGATGGATGGGTGTAGCTAGGGGCCTCAAGTGAAGGCTTGCGGTGCCACTTTGGACAACTGGTGGTCGCATTTGCGATTTCCGATCAATTTTAGTCAAAGGACTGCATTGGCAAATTGTCAAACGGGTTAAGACTAATTTGGTCAAAGTGAAAGGTAATAGGCTTAAGACCTTTTGGACAATTATCCCTAGACAGTTAAGGCCGGCGAATTTTAGTATCCCCAATTGGATTAGATTTAACAAGAAGAGATTCTTAGGCCTTTGATTTAGAGGCTTATTAAAATTTGATCCGCCCACTAGGCTAAGCCCCTAGATCCACCCCCATCACTTTAGCATGCTGAGTTAAGTTTCTTCCAATTATACAGCCCTTGTAAACTGTGAAGTGATCCACGCAAGTCTCCTCTAGAAAGTTTGTCAGTGAGCTCCCAAAACGGGTTAGCCTTTCTAAACGCTCTGGTTGGATTGTTGACCATACCATCACCACAAATAATTGGATTATTATTCGTGGTGAGATAGGGATTCAACTTTTTATAACCCTTCTAACAAGCCAAGTGATCAACACAAGTCTTCTCTCAAAGGTCTGTTGGTGGGCTTATGCCAAACATATATTATATTTCCGAGTGCTTTCACCAAAAGACAACAACATCAAATGGGATTGGATTCCCATGTAAAAAGCGTTCTAACTTCGTCAAAAGTAAACAAAGTTTAGAAAAGGGAGAAAAAAAAGTAGCTGGAATTTGCCTTCCAAATGATCAGAAGAGGACATTAAGACAAAATTTAATATCATTTTTCGTGTCTTTGGAGTGATCTTTACCCGCTAAAATTAGAAAGAGAATCCTCAATAGAAAACCTTGCCATGAAAATGTTCCTAATTTGACCGCACCATGTTTCTAGGTAATATTTTTCCCCTCGTTTCAACGGCCGTAAAGTTACGTTCACGGTTTAGCCAATAAAGGGAGAAGTACCAAAAAAGTTCTAAATCTATTGCATCTGTGCCAAGTCATTCTTAAACCTTCTAATTGTGGTAAATTTTTTTCCCATGATGAAAATCTTCATTTCATATGGAAAAAAGAGTACATAACTTCAAAATAAAGATGCAAATCCCACAAAGCAAATAAAACAAGTAAATTTTAAAAGTCAATCAACTTGATGTTGCTTGCAGAGACTGGCCCATTCCACTAAGATGAATTTATCCTAGAATCAAAGCTCATACGGCAGTTAATTATCGAATCTCGCGTTCACAATGATGATGAGCACACGTCAAGAAATTCATCTCTAATAACTACGGTTTCGCCAAAAGGGTGATGCACATCTGGGTTTGGCGTTCCCAGTACCAGCACTATATAAAGACCACAACAATACTAATAAGATGAAAGAATATAGAAAATGCCTTATAAATTTGAGATTTATCTCTAGATCGAGATTGGTTAAAAGGTAGTACACATCTATATTTGGCATTCCCAGTACCATCACAGTTCAAAGACCACAACAACACTAATAGGTTGAAAGAACATAAAGAAAAAAATGCCGTATTAATCTAGGATTTATCTCTAAATCGGGATAGAAGAGCACCCAAATCTATATCTAGCTCTAGATTTAGAGAGAATGGATACAAAATAGATATCAATTGATCGCAAAATCATTTTTAGATAAGCTGATTACTGTAGACGGCAGCAAAGAAACCTCGAAGACTTGTGGAGGGCTTGACTATCTACAGCAAGTACTCGGAGCCAAAGTGAGCGAGCAGATTCTTTTGAGGCACTCGTACTTTGGTCTTCAAAGCCACTTCCATGGAGAATGTTGACATCGTCCACAAAATCGACAAAGAAACCTAAAAGACAAAAATTAAGAAATAAAAATAAAGCAGGGAGAGAGAGAGAGAGTCCCTCAAGGGTGTCTGCTAAGTTGGGCAGGGGTGAGAAACCCTTGGGAGAGAATGAGGAGAGAAGGAAGTGATTATTTTTTCATTCATTTTTACCTTCACGTTTTAATTATGTCAATTGAATTCTAAACTTTTTAGCGTTTTGCGAATTGAGTCCATCCAACCAATTTTGGCTGAAATCTCTTTAGTGGATGTCGACGGTCTTGCGTGACACGATGGGTGCTAAAGTGAACATTTTTAATAATAATTTAATATTTTTTTAAAAAAATTATAATTTTTTCTTTTCTTTACTTTTGTTTTTTTCTCCTTGGACTTACGGCTGGCGAGGTCATGGCTGACCATCTCCGGCATCAGGGGAGGGCAACGTAGCCTTAGCTGGATCTGGGAGAGCGAGGCCAATTGAAGCCCTTGGTGGCCCTTAGTCCTGGGGAAAAAAAGAGTAGGTTTTTGGGATAGGTATTCAACTTAAGAAAACGATGGGAGAGGAAGTTGGAAGGTTCTTTTGCACGAGGCTCGTAAATGAGATATCCAATATTACCACCTCCTTTGCAGTGGCTTAAGTAGAGTTTTTGCAAGAATTGCAGGTTCTGGATTTGAAGTGTAGTCTGAAAAAACTGATGCTTCCAAAAAACCAAAAAGAGAAACCTTCAAAGACAATAGCTACCACTGACTGAACAAAACAGGGAATCTAATCCGTCCAAGCCGATACGGTCCTACTCCCGGTGGAACTGAACTCGGTGCTCAGCTCTGAAAAACATCATCACACGGCGCGCGCGGTTGCCGCCACTTTGGCGTCAGTGGACATTTAGTGTATACATAAAATAAACCCCAAAAAAGAAAATTAAGAAAAATTAAGAAGGTATTTATTTTGACAAAAAACAATCTAACAAATAGAAAAACACTAAAAAATCAAAACAAAAGAGTAACATAGCGGATTTGGAAATTCCCAGAAAGACATCTGTTGTTGCAAGTGCTTGCGTCGGATTGAAGCCTTTAAAGCTACGATCTACAGATGCCATCCGGCCCAGCCACAGAACCAACGAACGCCCATCTACAGCCTCTTCCGCCTCCGCCTCGCCACCAACAACTTCGTCTCCGGCCGCCTCTCCTCCTCCTCCAGGAGGCAGTGCAACTAAAAGTGCTAACTAATCATCTAAATCAAATCAAAACAAATACAGATCCCAACTACTTTCGGTTCGGTATATGAATGGTCTACTGATTGAGACCGAACACGCATGTGCTTCATGATATTGATGTTTCTTCGGCGAACTTCCACAAAATACAGAAAGTAGTCGTATCCACGCACGAAAACAGAACAAGACAACAAGACTGTACTTTCCATCCTGATTCTCATTTTCACTTTCACGATGCGCGTACTGTAAAATTCTAGCGAAAATTTTCGTAGAAAGAAGGGCTACCCTAATGCCGAAAGTTTTGCGCATATGGATTCCAATTACTAAGGACGAATAATAATTGTAGTAAGGAAATAAAAGGCGACGCCCCATTCCCATTACCAGCAAAGTTAACTGAATAATGTACTCTACAACGTTAAATGCCCGCTGCTATTCATTTCTGCGACTGCTCCAGCAACTGCAATGTACGTAAAACCACCAGCCGTGAACCCCAGGAAAGACGGAAAAGCTTCACACGGACGAGACAAACATGGCATCCGCTAACATTGATGAGTTGGACCATCATAAACTTTTTCTACCTCAATCAACCCCAACTGCCCGGCTCTTGTCCCTAAAGCAAAGCCAACAGCAATAGTAGCAAAACGGTATGATGTAATTCGAGGACATTAAGAACAGGTTCTTAATAATGTCAAAGTTTATTTAGACTTATCAACGTAGTTCCTCCAAAAGCAGCCAGGGCAGAGAGAAAATTGAGGAATAAGAACAACAAGAGCGCTATAATTTTTTTTTTCATTGATCACTTAAGTACCACATATTTGAAAAATTGATTACTTAAGTGCCATCTCATATGAAGATGTGGCATGAAAGTCGGAAAAGTTGACGTGGATGCCAGAAATCTGACGTGGGCAATATTTTTTAATTTCTTTCAATTTCGACTTTTTTTATTTTTTATTTTATTGGCCTTTTTTTTTTTGTGCTGGCAAAGGGGCGACCTGTCAGCTGAAAGGCCTAGCCCAATCTGGGTGAGGGCTGCCTCACTCGTAGCCTATGGGACCGCAAAAGCCTTGGGCGAGTGCCTTCGTAGCACCACCAGCCATGGCAAGGTGCCCTCGCTAGAGGTTGGCAGAGTCGCGAAGGTCCTAGCCTTTGCGGCCTAGCTGGCCATGGGTGAGGCTATTGCGGTCGGTGACTATCACCAATGCAAAAAAATAAAAATAAAAAAGATAAAAAGGGAAAGAATGAGAACAAATAAAAAAGTAAAAATAATATTGATAAAAATCAATGTGGCACTTTTTTTACAAAAAAAATATATTCTACTTTAGATGAAAAATTAAGTGAAAAATCCATGTAGATGATTTGTTGAAAATGGCACTCAAATAATTGATTTTTCATCTGACATAAGTGAGTGGAAAAAAGAAGAAGTTATGGCACTCTTGTAGGGTAAGTATACTACGAGTGTCATAACTTTTTTCTTTTTGCTCACTAAAATGTGAAATAGGAGCAAAATTGATCACTTGAGTGCCACTTCTAGCAAATCATCATACTTGGAATTTTTATTTATTTTTCAGTGACACATAGATTTTTTAAAATATTTTTTCTAGAATATTTTCTTATTTTTTTATTTTGATATTTTTATTTTTATTTTATTTTTTCCTTTTTTCGCCTTGACCGGCTAGGGTCACCGCTGACCCTCGCTAGACACGACTGGCTGGCCCGAGGGCGAGGTGACCCTAGGGTTGCCAGTGACCGTCACTGTCCAAGGGAGAAAAAAAACAAAATAAAAGGAAAAAATTGAAAAATAGATATGAAAAATGTAAAAAAAAAATGCACGTATACATTAAAATATTCAAAAGAATTATTTTGCTAATGCCACATCAACTTCTTCGGTGACCACGTAATCGATAACACTTAAGTGGTCAATTTTTCAAAGTTATGGCACTTAAGTGAGAGCCGTACAAATGTTATGGTATTTGTGGTGTATTTTCCCCCCCTTTGAAAAAGTTGATGTGGATCAATCTGGGCCGTCCATTTTTGAATTGGACGGCCCGGATTGAGTAATGTCACCCCTAACATTATGTTAGGGGATCCAAATCCATTAATTGAAGAAGAGAACTTTCGGGACACTAAAGACGCGATCTTATTAAGAATTTCAAAACCACAAACCTGCACAGGAGCATAATTAATAGGTAAGCGTATTTCAATGAGTTGATCTCCAAAACAATTAAAGTACTTGCATTATCTCCGCAAATGCTGTATTACATGCTCTGAGAGTAAGCTTAAAAACACTGAGAAAGAAGCGGATTCTACCTGCTTGTAATTTCGATTTTAAATATTATTATTATTATTTTTTTTGGTCGAAGATCTTAAATATGATTGAGCATAACAGAAACAGCACCAGGTGCACTATATATATATACACTAACAGTGCATGTTTTACTGGGGCAAAACTACAAGAATGAAGCTGATGACCCATAGAATTTTAGCATTGTAGAGAAAGTAGGGACTCCCTAAAGCCATAACCAAGACCCAGCACGCAGCTTGATCAAGCTCTGGGCACCTCGATTTCTTGGAATTTCATCTAAGTGGTCTACGAGTTCGTTCTGGGTGTGAATCCATCGGAACAGGGTGAATCGGGGGTGCATGGTCCTTTAGCCCTGGGTGTCCCGGATGGAGATCACCGCCAACCTCGCCCACGGCCTTGACCATATCTACCACTGAATGGGCTCCACCACTGGTGGCGACTCCGGGTTTGTCCACAACTCTGTCGATAGCTCGAGCATCATCATTATGGAGCTATCGCTTGACACCAGGATCTGCCAATTCGGGACAATGAACTGTGTGGCGAGGCAGTAGCACTGGAACCGGAGGAGGAGGAAAAGAGCGGCTCCTATCCTACAGGCAGCCGAAGTTGAAGAGGACAAGCAGAGGCGAGTGAAATGGAAGGGCACGAGAGAATGGGTTCTTTCTTACAAACCATTAGAATCCACATTTTGAGTTTAACTCATATTTCACGCTGTTAAATAGGAGTCAAAATATGAATGAATAACCCATTTTACCAGCTCTAGTTAAGGTGAGTCTTCACTTCTAATTCTTTATGGACAAATAAAAGCGACCTGAGAAGTCACTTGCTTCATCTTTTACCTAAAGTTGTGTGCTGCACTGATCTCTTTATTCATCTTTTCAATTCAGTTGAAATGCACTTGCACCGAGAAACAAGCATAGAAGATGTTAGAAACAAGCCTCCATAAGGTAAATGACATTTCAAGCTAGTCTGATGATATTTTTATTCATTGAATCTACATTGCACGGTTTGAAGAGACAAGTTCTCAAACAATTTCACTGTCCATGAAATTTGACAGTCTTCCTCTTTGGTTTCTCCACCCATTCCGCTGCTCTTATCTCCAACATTCTCACACCTCGCACAAGCCATTTGGGCCTTCCCATTTCAAATGCAATGTATGATACAGAAACCCCAATCACAACTCCAGATGCATAACTTATCAACACCACTTTCTGTTTGAACCAACTCTCATGCCCTTTGTGGTGAAAAGTTGACAAGGATAATGGTGGAGGAGGTTGAGCATCATCGGGGCATGCTTTTGGCAATGGAGTTCCGCATAAGCTTGGATTCCCACCAAATGATTTGTCTAAAAATGT